>CAEFZY010069823.1:0-18637 GCA_903066815.1 Brachyrhaphis roseni
TACTGCGCAGAACCCTCAAGCTCCCAGGCCTCTGGTAGAGGACCCGAGCTAAGAGGAAGAAACACCACCCGCGGTGGGTGAGAAGGGAATTTATATATATATACATATATATATATAAGGCTCTCCAGGAAATCCAAACACCATACTGTGGAAAAACACAGAGTTCCTGAAAAACACGTCAGGCTAAAAACAGCATTTGATTAAAAACACATCCTTTATAAAATGTAAACCTTGCTGACCCTTCAGCTGACAAAAGAATATCTTGATTAACAGGCAGGTTTTTGTGTTAGGTTGGCATCCTGGGGAGCGTCCCCAGGAAAAGGAAAGGGGGGAAGCGGACACAGCTGGGTTCAAGCCAGTCCTCTGACCCCTGGATCACCCTATACCAGAGAGATGTCTCCAAAGAGGAAATCCTCTCTAAAACACTTCTATCCTGGTAAAAGCTAAAAACAACCGCTCTGCTCATTTATTTCAGTGGGGCATTGTTTAGCCAAGGTGCTCCAGCTAAGACACAATCAAACAAAGGGAAAGGAGCGCTCCAATAATCAGAAACAGAATCAGCTATATGTGTCAAGCATGTGCCCACAAACAAGGAAACTGACCATATTTCTGCTTTGGTCTCAATAAAAATATTCATTATATAAATACATAAAATAAACAAATATATAAATTAAAGTACCTTTCATAAACATTAATGCTTCATAAACGTTTTTGCCTTCTATAAATGTATCAACCACAGCACTAGTGTACTTCCTTAGGATTGTTCGTGATGCACCTTCACAAAGTGGGACATAGCTATGAAATGGAAAGAAAAGGACAGATGGTTTTCAATTATTTCAAGTGTAGCATTTTTATCTTATATTCCTAAGTAAAATCATGTGCAACTACCATATTTTCTGCACCATCAGGAGTATAAGTCGCATCAGTCATAAAATGCATTAACAGGATAAAGCATGTCACACTTATTTAGATATTGTCATACGTGAGCAGTACCTCGTCCATTTTGATGATATGACCCAGTGATACATGTTTGGTTACCTGCTTTTCAACAAACTCCCGGAATCTGTCAACCATGGTTTGTATGTCTCTATCGATGTCCATTTTCTAAATCGGGGTAGTCAGGAAGGGTTCTGTTCAGTACAACACCAGTGGAAAGGAGCAGAAACGCATGCAGTGTAAATCCGAGAGGGCACTGTCAGTATAACTCTAGGCATCAAACAAGTAGCATAACTGTGCGTAGTTAAAGGCAATGTGCAGAACCTCTGCACAGAAAATTAGTCGCACTGCAAAATTAATAGAGTGAAGAATCTAAAATAACTTTTGCACAAATGCAAGGATAAAACAAGGAGCATCCCTTTACTTTCCGTCATACAAACATTTATTTTTACACACAAATTTACTACAAGACATGCAGAGGCTAATGATAATGATTCTTATATAATAAGCCACATTATTTATGCAAACTCTGTGTTTGCCTGTAACAAACACAGAGCTTTCATGAGGAAAAGCTGGTCCACAAAATGTATTTTACAGAGCTTGTGCCAAATGCTTTTGTCAACCACACAATATAATGCAACCTTGTGGCTCATATGTACTTCACAGCATATATCAAAAAAACTCAATGTGTGACTTGTTAGTATTTTACTTGATGAATGGAACCCCACTGAGTGGACATCCACTGTACTTGTGTTTAGATGAGGGAAGAGGTTCTGAAACCAAAACACTGCAGCAAATCTGAGTTCTGTGTGACTTTGCACATGTGCATGTCAGATGAAGATTTATCAGCGCTACGTTCAAAGTTTCAACCTTATGCTTCAATAGAAATATTTTCATCACTCAGTTCAGATGAATTTGCTGTCTTGTGCAGAAAAACAAAAACACAAAAATTTAGATTTTCAAGAGGACACACAGTGTTGCACATGTATTTCATAATATTCAACACCACTGCTTGAATAAACAAGAATAATATTAAATTATAAAATAGACTCACAAGTTCTTACTTTAGGGCTGTAACATTTCATCAAATGATTCAATGACCTCAATTTTTTCAATTCCTTGAGACAACCTATCTGCCTTGTGGCTTTGTAACATGATATTTAACAATACAGTGCCATGTTTTCCGGCTGGATTATTATTTGTGTTGTGCAATGCTCTTTCTTCCATCAATAAGGTGTCGACAAATGCTAAGTGCTATGAGTAGCTATGGAGGCAGACTGCAAACAAAAAGAGGTAAAAAGTGTCAAAGCATCACCTGAAACTAAATAGAAAAGATAACACACTTCAGCGTGTGTGCTGAAAAACTGAGTTGGTGTTTCACAATAGTACATAATCAATGCTTCTCAAACACCTCAACAGGAAACATTCACCTTATGTATTCAACTAAGGTGCAAGCAGGTGACATTATGGTTCTCTTAGCGAAAGCCTCTAACTTTTATCTGTATTGCAGGTCTAACATGGTGTACCTCTGGGGCCCAATTCAGAAAGCAGGATAAGTGAAAATCCTGAGTAAATTCTTGGGTAACTATGAGCATAACTTAGGTTTCGGTTACAAAAAGCCAAATAGCCATTATCCCAAGTCGACTTCCTACTGTAACTTAGTCTGTGAACCAACCTTGATTGGTAGCAGGATTGTTTGAACAAATCCTGAGTTTCTCTAGATCTTGCTGGGACATTAATCCTTTATCCTGGAAATATTCTTCAGGTGATATAAGGCTAACTACACACGAAATCAGTGACACTGCATTTATAGTATTCTATGAGAAATGTTTATTAAAAAGCTTGTGTGTACACAGAATGAAAGCCAAATAGTTCAGCTTCTTAAATCATTTAAGTGGTTTTATCATGTCAGCGACACTTTAAGCACATACTACAGAACGGGCCAACTTTTTAGTTGGATACTTGATTAATTGTCGAAATAATGAATAGATTACTCAATAAATTAATCGTTTACAACAGGTCTAATTTACTAAGAAATATATAAATAAATGCAGCTCAAAAAACAGAAAAATTTTAGCCATAGAATCTCAATAAAGCAAAGGTTCCACAGATTTCAGACAATGTGCATGCTTTCACTGCTGTATGATGTAAAATTGACTTTGAGCTTTATGTCATGTTATGTTATTCCTTCATCAGAAACATATATGTCGTGTCGCTTTGATTCTTTCATGCATATCTGAGAAATCATTTAATCGCCAGTGGCAACCATTCGTGGTTGCCTAAAAACTTGCTCTCACCAAACATGGCTCCTCCTTGGAGCTAGTCTCCAAGTCGTGCTCGCTGACCAGTCCTCCCCTGTCCTTTCCCATTTAGTTCCTGAGACTAGCTACAGCAGCAATTAGCAAACACTTGGTGAAACTGCACATCTGCTGAGATCATCACAGAAACTACGCCTGAGTACAATGCTTCGAAGAACGTTTATAAACAGATTAACAGAGAGATGTTGTTGAGATGACACCTAGCAGGTGGAGTGTCGGAAAGAGCAGTAGCTTCTTAAAAAGACAGAGACCCAATTTCAATACCTTAAATTAATGACTATTTCTAATTTCTAAGTCACATTTCATATATGCACCATTTTTATTTTAACTGAAGGTAACATTGTTATTTGATTGTAATATAAAATGGCACTATTTTCCTGAAAAAATACATAATACTGCCCCTTTAAGAGATAGCACCAAATATGGCATGTTTTACAGAAGATCTCTAGACTGACTTCACATGCTTTGAGCGCAGTTAAAAACTGGAGAGCTTTCAAAAGATAGAGCTAAATATTATACGATGCTAATGGAATGTGGGGGAGATGGAGTAATGTCTGCTGTTAGTCTTTCCTGGGAAAAGGAGCACTACAAGACGGTCAGGAATGGCCTGAAATGTGTGATCATTATAGGATCATCTTGAAGTTACGCTTACAGTACAAAGTAAAAAATTCATCACGTCACATAAACTATGTTGGAGTACACTTTTTATTATGGTAGAAGTTTAGTTCTAGTTGAATATTTGGTAGACACATTTTTGCAGTTGTTATGGTCTTGAACTTGATCATTTCTGGAGGACAATGTATCTCACATACATCTAGCTTCAGTTCTGCCCTACACAGTATTGAGGGACATCACAATGCTTTTCCCCAACCTTTGAGGCACAGGTCACTGATTTATTATGATTGGATGACAAATCATCCAATACTCTTTTTTTTTTCTGAGTACTTATTCTGAACCATAAGCAGAAGTCAGTCTCTGTGATTCCTTAAATCTATCAATTTTCCTTTATTTTGTGGCATTTTTTCAGTGGATGTAACTTTGGTAAAATACCTAATTTATCTGAAGAATATTTTGTTTTCATTTCTACAATTTAAAGTTGATGATCAGTAGATGCAGAGAAAAGAACCAAATCCATCTCAATAAGTTGTTGAAACTATTTGACTTTAAAATGTACAATCAATTATAAGGATGGTTCTGTACTAATTAGGGCTGTTGTAAATGAATATTTTTAGTAAACGAGTAATCTATCAGTTATTCTTACGATTAATCGAGTAATCGGATAAAAAAAAAATATTATAAAAATATTGGTAAATCTTGCATAACACCGGTGTTACTATCGGATATCAATATCAATCCAGTTTTTCATTTTTGAGCATCCCTAACAGTTACTTTTCTGTAGTTTAGAAAACTAACCTGTAACAATAATAGCTCACTTTCTAAGTTAACCTGAAGAAAAGTTATACAAAGATCTGAAAGATCTGGGGGCAGGTGAGCGAACGAACGTAAGATGGGGGTGGAGCGGAGGAAATAGACCAGAAGACAAACGAAGTCGGGGACCAGTAGACCAGGGGACGAAAGTAAGAATGTGGAATGGTGGGAGCAAAACGGGATATTTACAGCACCTTCGTTTGTCACACTCAGAAACTCATACCAGTCATGTACCACCACAATGATTTCCGTCTCCCGTTTGTTGAGACCGGGATGATATGAAATTTATTGTGTGGTTCAGTCGCCTGCCATGTTCAGTTTATCTGCTCACCTGTATAAATACTCCAGCAGCGCTTTTCCCGCCGTTTGCTTTCAACCAGCAGCTCCCGGAGGAGAAAGGCCGCTGTGCTCCAGGCATTGCGCCAGTCATTTTAAGGATGCTTATCGGTCCCCCAAAACGATGAAAACCCGGGCATTACCATCAATCAATAAAATTCCCACGAGCCGAACTTGAAAACTGGATGTTTTGCCGCTAACACTTAGCTTTCGTCAACAACTCAGAGGCGGAAGTCAGAGCTCCGCACAACGCAAGTAATGTCCCATGTGGAACACAGCACTCTAAATAATAAAACAATCGTTTCAGCCCTACTAATGCATCCAACAAGGATTTAGGTTTAGTGACCAACTTAGTAGATTTGGTGGACAGTCAACAAACCCAGCTGGCCAATCATCTTCAATGGAGACAAGCAATAGCTTAAGGCTTACTTCAGTGAAATCAGCAAAACCAGTCTGGCTCTACTAACACCAGCTGAAACTGTTCTGAGCTTGTTTTTTTCCAGTAGGGTTGCAGTGTTCTCTATGGTTGGACATTCTAGAAGTCTAAGCACAAATCTGTCTGTAAAAAAAACTCGTAAATAAATTTATGGGCTCATGTGAACACATGCATGCCAAAAATGTGATTCCTACATGTCTGCATGACAAAAAAACAACTTTATACATGACCATTATTGGCTCCAAAATGCTGTGTGTAAAATACCTTCCACAGTGCTGCTTATGTTAAGGAGATGAATCTACATCTGCAGCCTGATGGAGGCAGTATTTAGAAAACGATGCTACTGGTCTTCAGGGTGATGGTACCTGCGCTGTGTGTTACGACTTTGTTCCTGTTGCCCTTAAGGCTACGTGTGGAGAGTTAATGGTATTTCAGCCACTGTATCTGATGGACACATATTTATTGTTACTAAAAGCCGATTTTGTAAATAGATGCAAAAATGGAATTACAATGAATAAATCAACTTGAATCTACCAAGTGATTATTTATTTTGCCATCCATTGAGCAGTCTCTACTTCAAATAAAACAGACAACTAGAGGTGTATTTCACAAGACTTTCATTAAACATCAAACATTTTAAAGAGTTCATCTCTCTCTATGTCAGTCTGACAGGAAAGAAAGAAGTATTTCAAGATTTTAGAAGCTTAATCAGCTGTCAGCATCAGAACTGCTACTAAATAAGAATTGTGCACCTCGTTGTTGTCCAAAACCGGGCTGTAGTTTCACTTACAGAACTGGTGGGACTTCTGGAGAGGGCATTTTGAAGGCTTCAGTAGGAGAAAGTGTAAATCTACGGTATCCATGCGCTCTGTAAAATCCTTTTTTTTTATAACTCCTCAAGCATTTTAGAAGAAGCATTAGGCCTTAAATCTCATTGGCACCAAAAGACATCTGATAAAATCAGATATCATCAACTGCTGACTATCCCTTGGGCGGAAAAAAAAGTGATAGTAGTTTTGATGTCCTTATAGTAACTGTGTCTTGTTACACTGCTCCAACCTTATTAGGTGAACTGCTCTTCTTGTAACGTAGCAGGATTTGGCCAAATTTTTGTAAATAAGACAATCTGCACTGTGCAGGAGAGATAAACAGAGATGAGATCACTTTCTGAGGAGGTTGTGGGAAGGCCGTGCTCCTCTGTGGAATTTACCCATCGAGACAAGCCTGCTGCCTTAAAAGCTCCTCAATGTTTCGTGGCCATGGAATGAAGCTCTTCAGTTCTCCTATGAAGAATTCACACATGTAACTCAGACTAGTGAGCATCATGCACCCCATGAATAATCAGTTCACGTACTGTACAGCACAGGATGTTCCAGTTTAAATAATGATTAGAGTCTGAACTGCACAGGGTCCCTTCTTGGCAGTCGTTTAATGAAGAAAGTCAATCAGATAATCCTCTGGTCTTTACAACATACTTGGGCAATGAAACCAAATCGCAAAGCTGTTTTCAAGTGTTCCAGTTTTAGATTGCAGCTATGTATTCATCACCTGCAGTGAATTTATTAGAACCCCCTTCCCCCATACACCCACAACCACACACACAAAAACATGCACACACACCCCCACTCAGATGAGCTCAGCATGTTTCAGGCCAGGGATATGCTGGTTATTGTACTAACTAAAACACACACAAGCACATTTGAATTAATCTTATACAACTTTTATAAAGATGGTCTCAGACAAGCTTAATTTCCAAGATCTATGAATTGACTATAAGCTTGAATCGAACCAAAAACTAAATTCTGAGACCTAACATTGATACAGTCCTTCCCACAGATCTGTAAACCTCTTATTAAGTCCTCACAAAGACAGAAAAGCATGCACACATGTGCAGAATGACTCAGGCCATTCAAATGTGTTCACTTGGCAGCTTGGCTCTCATCTGGACGCTTCAGACATGAGATAACGGAGATCCGATGATGACTGTTTGTCTGACTCTGACCAAAGGAAAACAAGCCCTCAGGGGTGAGTTCCTTCCCAGACCCCACTCCACGCACACCACTGACACAAAAACAACCCCCCAGCTAATTCCATGGCACGGTCTATCTGATCTCAAACAATTACATGAAACAGTGAGGGGATGATCCATTACATACGATGGACAGGAACTTTTGCACGTGTCTCCTATTCATTTACGAATTACGTTACTCGTCTGATCACCTGCCAGAAAAACAATAAATACATCTACATCCAGCCAAGTATTGTCTAATGCTTTAAATATTCATTACCAAAGCATGGATCAAGAGAGATTCCAAAACAGGAAAATTATATGTCAGTGGATCTCCAGATCCTATCTAGCAAGAGAGTTTTATGGTCAGCTACTTCCCAAGAATCTATGAGAACATAGTTGCCTTCATATTTAGCCTACTGGTTTTGTGCCATCTGATGATGTAGTCGTATCTCAAAATCAAGGTATTGCACAGAAATCATCCTCTGTTGGGAAGCAAAGCGCTCTCTCAAGACCTGTTCCTATCTAGATATGTATGTTTGGCATAAAGCATGTTTTATGTGGGTCTAAACAGGAAAAAATTAAGTGCTTATTGTAAAATATCAAACAGTGTCACCAACTTCAACTATGTGTTTTATGCTATATACCTGTTTTATCATGGCTGATATTGTAGGAAACACAATTTTACTTCAAACCCTTCAACCCAATATGAGATGTATGTATTTGGCCGTACTATTGGTTATACTTCTTTTATTTTAGATTAATTATGATTATTATAATTTAACGATGTACAGCACTCTGATCTAATACACAGAAGTTACAAACAGCATATTTTAAGATAAAACGCATCAAAAAGGTTAAATTATTTAAAATAGAATCAAATAAAATAAAAAAATATATATTTGTTAAGTGTAGGAAACAGCAAATAAAAAAGTTTTTACCCTTGATTTTTAAACCACATAAAAGCTATACATTTCCTGGCAACATATAGCGCCAAATTCAAGAATGTCTGTTTAATTATTTTTTATTGTTTACCCATATTTGTAAAGTTTCCTGCAAACATTTTTACAGAGCATAAGGGTGCTCTGTAATTTTTGGGGAAAATTGAATATTGAACCCTCTTCAATGCCACTTCTAAAACATGGATGAAACAACTCCTTTGTGGACCTAGTATGTAATTGTTGTGATCTATTGTAGGTTTGATGAAGAATGTTGCAATAGGTTGACGTGTATCTACAGTCAATGGTCATAATTGAAAATGTTTTACATAATTCAAACTATTATTGCGCATTAATTGCAACATTTAAGTTGCTCTCCAATTTCTCCTTTGACTCCTGTAACCCCAACTTTGAAACAGCAAGTTGAAACAAAAAATACTTTTGAGATAAGACAAGGAAAGTTTCTCTCATGAAGCAGTTTTTCTAGGTCACTTAGTGCAGGTAGAGTCATCTTTGGACTAAAAGAACTTTTAAGAAAGGATCTCAGCTGGACATAAAAGGAAAAAATCAACTTTACAGATCATACTTTTTCCACAGGTTTTTATAGGACATCAGGAATCCATTCTCATACCAGACTGTGATGTAGCAAACCACTTTCTGATGCCATTGTTCCAGAATCTTGTTATTTGGTAAAGTAGGTATGAGTCAATTTTCTTCAAGGGTGTATGAGGTGAAATAATGTTAATGTCAATAGCTGTTTGAGGTCTGTTGTCAAATTTTGATCAAATGAATTTCAACAGAGTTGTCCATTCTGTTAGAAATAGTTGTAATGTCCATTTATAGATAAAATCTGGGGATAAACGTTCTCTAAGGTCATGCAAACCCAAATAATTCCAGGAAGGTACATTTTATTTTTCTAACTAAAAGGAGGCAAATCGCATTTCAGCAGCCAAGTAATACTTTTCCAAGTTAGGTAACGTAAGACCACCAAATTTATGATCCCAAGTAAGTTTTTCTAATGAGACCCTTGGGGATTAACCATTACCTATGAATGTTCTGATACGTTTATTGAGCTTTTGAAAGAAAGTACGAGGTACTGGAATGGCTAGTGACTGGAAGAGATACTGCAGGCTGAGGAGGATACATATTAATGTAATTTATTCTGTGAATTAAAGTAATAGGTAAATTTGTGTATTTTTATAAGTCCTCTGCTACCTGATTACCCAGTGCCAAATAATTAAATGTGTACAGATTTCTAAGGTTCTTATTTAACACCAAACCAAGGTAATGCTACTTTATCGAAAGGAAAAATTACAACATCTATGTTTGGATAATGGAAACAATTGCAAACTGATCAATTATTCCTGAAGCTGAGTACCAATTTCAGCTGGTTTGTTGTATCCATTATCCCATCTAACTTCAACTAAATAGCCATCTAAATCTCACTTAAGACAAATAAAATGTAAAATCTGGAGATAATGGTAAGAATAGGGGATGAAGGAGGTTTTAAGGGAATAGGGTTCAGTTATAGTTCCACAGCTGCCACATACTCATAGATACAATAACTATTTTTGACTATGCATCACAAGCTGTATCAACAAGATACAATGTAAGCCTTCATAAGAACACATGCTCCTAAATCACCCTCTTACAGTATCCCATTACAGATGCCTTTATGTTATTCTACCCCTTTGCCATTTTCCCCCTCTGCCAAATGCAACACAGTATGGAAACTGGATCAGTTCCCGGTATTGCCATAGCTGCCATTTTTCCAGAAAAACTCTTACTTCTGTTTGTTTTAACAGCTACTGTCCCAGAGTCAGCTGCTAGGAAACCCGATCCATAGCACTGAATCTTACAGAGCACCCTTGTGCCATAACCTTGAGTTATTTACACACAAGGAAACTTCCACATGTACTCATGACAATGTAGATTCTCATATTTTAACATCAAATGGCTCAAGCATGGTTGCAAATTAATTAGTGGCATTTAAAAGAAAAAGCGCAAAAGCAAACAGAAAAAATAAGAGGTGAGAGAAATGGAAAAGGAAAGCACTATAACAGTGTTTCTTAACACAAAGTCTGTGGAGTGGTACTACAGAAGGATGGAGTAAGTGAGTAGGCAATGACTCCAATGACTGATATTTCTCTAACACTGCAGCCTATTACTCCTAATGGAAAATAGCATAAGAGTCGGGTTGAAAGGGAAATGATGGAAAGGGTGAGGGGGTTGATGGGTTGGTGGGTGGTGTTGGGGGGCAGAGGGGAGTACACAGTATTCACCTGATGCCAAACCATACTATTATGACCCAATCCTTGTTGTATTTATTGGTGGGGAACACCGAGTGGTGCAGGAAGCTGTTATAACATTGTTTTTCCCTACTGTTAAAAAGCCTCTGTTCTAGTAAAACTTTGGGGGGGCTCAAGCTCCCGGCTCCCTTTGCTTCTTGCCAGGGGAAAGCTGAGTCACTTCAGCCCTCTTGCTCTGTAACTCCCTCTATGTACAGCAACTTTTCATTCAATTTCTTGTTTATTTTATCATTCTGCCTTTGAAGTTGTACATAAGAAAACGAAAAGCCACCGTGAGATAAACAAGTATTGAAATTATCAATATTTTCTTTATTAAATTTATTTGTAATGTGGTTATTGGAAATAAATTCCTACCAGATGTCAGAAGCAACTCTATCCATACATACAAATAAATAATAAATTAGTCCATAAATTGAGAGATAAAGTGAAATTATTTAGGGAAAAAGAATTGACCAGGGTTACTGAAATGTATTAATTAAATATCTTTTCGGTTCAGGGGTCACTTATACGCGTAATGATTCTTGTTTGTGTTTGCTTTTTTAATTATTAAATTTAAGTGAATTAATGTGTCATTGTAGCAGCTTTCTTTTCTTTCTCTGAACACCAGTCGTAAGATATTGTTTGTGCTAAACCTTTATAATAAAAACCTTTTTGGGGGCAGGTTAGAAACAAGTTGGTATTAACTTGCACTGACAGGGATCAACATTTTCCAATACGCATTTCTTGAATTGTAGAGAGAGCATAAGGTGGAAAGGAGGAAAAAAGGGGCCAAGATCATAACAAGGCCAACGAAAGCTGGATCTGTTGTCTGGGCGAGGACACTACAGAACAAACTTTCTGTTTACAAATAGATTAGACCACTGAGATGTTGTTGTGTGGTCTTTGTGTAAACTCCCTCTATTTTGTTTTCGAGACTTGTGTAGATTCCTTTCTCTTTTGTTTGTCTTAAGGAAACCCAGGAATCTCTCTTGCTCTGGTGATCTGTATACAGCAAAAGGAAACATGTGGGAAGGAGGATACCAGGAAGGCATGCACATGAATTTTGGACTGGTGCATATTGTTTGGCTTGTTTTTCTGTAAACCTAGGGTGTCAATCGAAGTTCCAGTCACTTTAGAACCTGAAGTGTTGTGTTTTACTGGAAGAACAGAGAGCAACATTCACGGGGCACCCACCCTCTTCTGGCCTGCCTCTGACTTGGGAGGCTTGTGTGCTGCTGCTGATGTTGTTATTGTTGTTTTTCGTGCTGAGAACAGGAACCCTGGCCAAAACACACTTTGGTTACAATAACAAGACCTGGAGGGCTCCAACACTGCTCTACACAGGGCTTTATTGGTACAGAGGAGCACCAACAGCAATGTCTGTGGACAATCAGCGACTAAATTGCAAAAGGAAGGGATGGGAGATCAGCCAGAGAGTGTTCTCGTACTCAGGCAACGGGTCTCTGTCATTGTTGGATCAGCCTCTGTTGTTCTTGTGCGTCACTAGTTACGACAAGAATCCACACTGAGATGTTTGAGACTATTTACTGCAGTTAAGAATGTGAATAGGTAAGGTTTTTTTAATCATACTGTATGTTAACGGTACACCTCACATTTTGGCATGCCTGATAAATACCAAAAAACAGTCTTAACCCTCCTGTGAGCTTCCCCGTTGTCCGACCATGACATCCGTCACGTTCTTCCTGTGAGTCACGCTAAGACTGCGGGAGGGTTAAAGTAAATTGAGCCTTTATGGAAGGACAGACAGTAACAATTTTTTTTAATAAAACATATCAAGTACTGATTGTTATGATTGTTACAATCTGTCCTTTAATTTGAGTTGGTTAGGTAACTAATCCTATGTAATATATTAGTGTGTGTGCGTGAGTATATGTGTGTGTGTGTTGAGTATTGAAGTAAAGATTACATGAGTCTAAACATAATGAAATAATATTTTGTTTTGTCGAATAGCTTTGAAGTACAGTACATGTGTCACTTTTGACATGATTCTGTTCTAAGAAATGCACATAAGGTATACTTATATCAGTGAGGTGGAATTCACAGTGCTCTGTTGGGTCATAAAGTGGTACAACACTTTTCTGTGACATCACAATCTCGTTTAAAATTTATGTAATTTCAGGTAGCATTTGCTAGCATGGTGTTTTTCTTTCAGTTTAAAGCATCCAACCTCTTCAAGTTGGTGAACCATCTGGATAGTGTAGCACTAGATTTTTTTTTTTTTTCCCCATTTTTTTCTCCAAAGAGTTTTTAGCGGCGCTAGTGGCTCGCATTTTTTGACAGTAGTCTGACAGGAAAGAGGGTGAGGACATGCGGCAAAGGTCGCCAGACCCGGGAGTCGAACCCACGACGTCCGCGTCGAGGACTAAGGCCTCCAAACGTGGGGCGTGCTAACCCCCTGCGCCACCACAGCACAGTGTAGCACTAGATTAAGCGATGTTAATATTTAATCACTGCATTAACTCTGTAGCAGTTGCACATATGCATAGTTTTTATGGTGTGCAAGAGCAGCAGCACTAAAGTGGCAGAATTGATAACTATGTTAAAAAAAAAATCTGAAGCAGCCTGGCTTATCTGGTGATCAAAATGCAGATGCAATAGCATCAAATCCATGAGAAGGTGGCATAAAAACACTATTTTCCCATGACATTGTGTCTCCAGTTGCATTAAAACTTAAGATAGTAATGCAGTGCTGTGACAGGGCAATTAATCACCACCTTAATGGCAAGCTTAACAATTCATATAAATTAAATGCAACTGACACCCTTATTAATTTATCATTTACTTACTATGATGAACACTTTAAAGTGGCTAAAACAGGAAATTCCAATATTCAACCAAGACTTATGTGTTTAGTTTTATTAATCAGGAAGATAGCAACTTCTACATAACTTCAGTCTGCGCAATACTGAAAACATTTAAAACAACTTGGAAATGCGGCAGATGGTTGCTGTTTAAGATGTGACCCAAACAATGGCATCTTGGAACCACAAAGTCTCAGAAACAACCAATAGGAACTATCTACATGTCGCATCGTTTCAGAGGCATGGCAGGACAGACCCTTTTCTTTATGGGGTTTGCTAACAGTAGTTAGATGAGACAAAGCTTAGGCTTTTCAATAAAAAATAATCTAGGTTGATGTAGTGTGAAACACATTATGGAAAAGCACCTAATGGCCAAGATTATACGAGGGTAGATCTATAATGCCCTGTGACTGTTTCTCTTGTTAATAACTTTTGCTAGTATACACTGCAAGAGTTAAAAAGCATCTATGGTTTTAAAGAAAATGTTTGCACTGTATGTATTGTACATGTAGAGTTCACAAATTTTATGCATGTGACATTTTCAAACTGAAAGAACACAGACTTTGCTCATGCCACCATTCTGTACCAGGTTTTGACTTGGCTCGTTAGTTTCTTTTCTGTTGAAAGTGTAAATATTTTCCTCAGTTTTTGGCCACCTTTACTTTTAACATACCTCATGTCTGGAAAAAGAGTAATTCTGAAATAGAAACATTTTCCAAACATTGCTTAATACTGATGTTCCACTGGCTTAAATTGGAAAATTAAAAGTTTTAATTTTACTTTTCATAACATGGAAAGAATATAGTTCAGCATTGTCATAACAACCAATACTAATATAATTTTGAGGACCAAGAAAGTTTTGGATTTGAATTTCAAAAACAAAGTGCTGAGAAAATTCTCTATTCAGACTAGACTAAAATGCAACAGTTTGTTTATGCTTTAAAAATATACATCTTTAAATCAAAAATTACTATATATTGACTAACATACAATAAAAGCAAACGTGAAAAAGCTCAGAAACACACCTCTGGAAGACTGCTGCAGTCGCTTAATCTTATAATTGATGGCTGCAAATGGCAACACATTATTATGTAATACTGCAACAAATTCTATATAACTGTATAGCAGAGCTTCTTACATGTTTGAGGAATTGCTTATTCAGGGAGGGTTTAGGTTCAAAACTAGAATGTCAGCGGAACCCCTCAGACCCTGTTATGCCCCCCCACATATTGGGGAAAGCCTATTCATTCCATCAACACTATTTATATAACTTAATGGAGAAAATTGGCTCACAGTGGTTAGCTTTTCCATTTGTACCACACCTTAAAAACGCTGTTTAAATAATTGGCTTTTTTACGTCACCAAACGCTCTTATGCAGTATTTACAGTAAGAAAATAAAGAGGAGAGGCATGTTGAGAGACAGAGAAGGGAGGGAAGGAAAAAAGGGCTGATCAGGAAAGAGAGGGGTTTGACAATTCCCCCAACACAAACACCTCCAGTGCTGATTTTTTTTTTTTTCTTGGCTCTGTGAGGTACAGTAGCTGGTGGAACAGTAAGTTCTCAGAAGGTTTTGTGTAACTGGTTGGTCTGGTGTTGGAGATGGTTTTCTTCTGCCACAGAATGCGCCCTTTCCATACTTCTGTGGCCGCCTTTGCCTTCTCTCACGTCTGAACTTTGCCTCATTCAGTAATATGCCATTAATTCTCTTTTTTGTTCCTCGAAATTAGATGAAAAAAAAAAAAACACCCAACAATGAACCTGGATCCATTTGTGCTTCTTGCTTCACCTACTGCCCAGCTGGCATCCATTGTTTGCAATTACTTCTAAGGCATGTGTTTGACAGCATGCGCACTGGTATACGTGCAAACTTGCTTGTTCTTTTCTTACTTTATTCATGTGTGTGCCAGGCAGCGAATGTGCGTACGCATCAGAATACAAACATATTTGGGGTATTTGATGATCAGCAGAAAATCAGGCAGTCTGAGAAAGCTATGCAAGGACCAAGGTCTTACCAGGAGTAATTATTAAGAACTATCGATCAATTTGCAGGCTAAGCCCTGGAGCAGGCTCAGCAGAAAAACATGGCAAAAAAAAGTGAAAGCAGGAAAAAAATGTGGTTCATACAAGTAGGGGGAGAAAAATCTGTCTTTACAATCCCCCTGTTTTGACTTGCCAACTTTCTGCTGGCTGTTGGCAGTGCGGAAATGAGAGCGTGCTAGATTCTCCCCTCCCGAGAATAACACAAACCCCTCAAAGCTCAAATCAAACACACAATCCACGTCACAGGAAACCATTTTGAAGCGTAAAACCTCCCAATGGGAGCTCCATTTGAATGCTGCGGGTATGCGCTGCCTTCCCTGCCCCCTGCGCCTCCCCACTCCCTTTCCTCCTGCTCTCTCAAGACTTCAACCACAATCTAACCCGAACCACACCACCTCTCAGACGACAAGACTCCCTTTCTATCACCCTGTCAACTTTCTTTTCACATTTTAGATGGATGGATGGATAGATGGATGGATGGATGGATGGATGGATGGATGGATACATAGATAGATAGATAGATTTTCCTTCTTCACAACTACTTGCTGATGATGTAGCACATAAAATCCCATCAAATCACATTGAAGTTTAGGTTATAACATGGAAACCTTTGGAAAGCTCTGTGAACCGAACTATGTTGGAAACCAAACAAACTGTTCTGAAGAAGACAGGCAAACGTTTACTATTCGACCCTGTTTGATTTCACTCAATTCTCTTGCCACCAGCAGTTCTCTTAGACCTGCCCTTTACAGATCGAACCTAAACCACAAGATTCCCCCTCCCATCCTGCTCATATCTATAGACTATCTCTTCTCCTTTCCACCTGAAGCAGTGAGGTCACAAGGGTATATGAGAGGTAACCACAGAGAGTCATTTTTTAATTGACTCTCCATATTAGGTCCTCTCTTCTGCAGGAGTAATACCGCCACCAGTGACTTTCTTACAACTTGGAAAGCAAACACATCCTCAATCACACAGAGATCCCTGCATCCGCAAAGCCCACACTAGTTGAGCTCGGTCTGACAAGCCCGGGCCAAAAACTTGGCCTCGGTTTGATGAACTCAGGCCATACCAGTCAAACACTGTCTCCTGAACCCGTGACAGATCAGTGGCAGCCAGACAGTCAAATTCAGGTCGTCCTAGTTGAGTACCCATTCTCTGACCCACGCTTGAGAGGACAACCCTTTCAAGCTCAAGTTAGTTATATCCTCTGATGGTCAAACAAGGTCTGTCAAGTCAAACCCTTTTATATGAAAACAGGTCTAAAATAATTAAATAAATTAGTATTTAAACCGTGTGGTTGGTGAGATCAAACCAGATAAAAAAAAAAACTGGCTGGCTAACCAGTTTTAAATTCAATTGAATTCAATTTTTATATTGTCAATTCACAACAAATCTCAAGGTACTTTACAGAAAAATTATAACTTCCATTCAATCACACATACATTCTAATCGATCCTAGTTATCGAACAGTATAGCATGATCAGTTGATTATTCGAAATACTTTAAAACATTTCTGTCTAATGAAACCATGCAGATTGCATCGAGTCACTGACTTGCAGCAGTCACTTCTCCTGGACAAGCACATAGCAACAATAGCTTTACAGCAATCCCTCAAACTGAACATCAGCACAGCAACAGTGGAGAGGAAAATCTCCCTCTTAATAGGAAGAAACCTCTAGCAAATCCTGGCTCAGCATAAGCAGCCATCTGCCATGACCGACTGGGGGTTTGAGAAGACAGAGCAAAATGCATGAGAAGAAAGAACTGATATTGGATTATTTTTGATGTTCATGAAAGTTAAAAAGTCAATATCAGGAGAGGGAGAATGATTATAGTTGATGGGAACATTATCTTAGCCGATGCCCTCCTCCAGGGAGGTACCAAAGCCAAATGGATTGCCAGACCAGGTGTAGCTTCTATGAAAAGAAAACAAAAAGCTAACATTTGAAATAACATAATGCAAATTGAAGAATAGTAGAAGAAGAAAGTAAGAGCAGGTGGTCAGTTAGTCATCCAGTAGCCTGGCCTACAGCAGCATGACTACAAAACAGCTTTTCATTGTTTTGTGTAATGATGGCTTATTGTTATTTTCTTATGTCTGCATATGTTTTCAAGACCAATTGTATTGTGGAAAAATCTCTTATCCATAGCCTTCCTTAGCCAAACCCAGGATTTAATGTCAAAATTAATACTTAAATTTGCCTGAGTAATTTCAAAACTTAAATGCTCTTTTAGAGAAGGTGTTCTTTTGTTGTTTTTTTGTTTCCTGGACTCACTGTGACTCTAAAAAAATACATATTTCATTATCTCAACTTTGCAGGACACATCAGAAGGTAATGATTTAACACTTATTTGTGTTTAAAACTGTTTAGAATATCACCTATTCTGATGAAAAGTCTACTTCAATCTGAAGAAAGGTAACCCCAGAGGGCATGGTGTCATTTTGGTGCCACATTACATTTTTGGAATTGTATCCAAAAATACAAGTTTGCTTTATTCAGACTGTAACATGTCCTTCCAGAAGGTATTGGGAGATTTCAGTGAGGCATTGATGTTTTCTTTAGAAAGAAAAGGCTTCTGTCTTTCTATCTCTAATACAGACTTATGGTGAATACAAGGGATTTGTCTCATACAATATTAAACACAATCACTATTCACAAGAATTTCTTGTTGCTCCTCCAGCTTTCTGACAAGTTTCCAGTATCAGTTACAGAGAAATGTCCAGTTTTAGAAATGTCTCTGTTGATCCAAATTTTCTTCCAATATTGATGAATGATTTGATGCAATCTGCTGGGTTTCCTGAGAAGAATGGCTGTCTTGTTTTACTTTATGTCAGTTTTATGTGAGAAGCACTTTGTGATTTTTTTTATCTCAAAGGTGCTATATAAATAAAATGTACTTACTTATTTATATGTAGATATGTATATGAAACTAGGATGTTGCATTTTTTTTTTTTACATTTGGTCTAATGCAGTTGTTTGTTTTTAAGTTACCGTAATTTCCGGACTATAAGCCGCGACTTTTGTCACACGCTTTCAACCCTGCGGCTTATACAATGATGCGGCTTATTTATGCATTTTTTT
>CAEFZY010069832.1:0-13430 GCA_903066815.1 Brachyrhaphis roseni
GTGTGTCTTGTTCCCTTGATTGCTTCCCTGTGTATTTAGTCCCACCTGTGTCCTGTGTTCCTCGTCGGGTCCTTGTCTGAGTACGTCTAAGTTTGTTAGTCTGTTGCCTTCTCCACTCGTGTACTGTGCGCTACCTGCTACTAGCCCTTGTGTTCCTGCGATGCAGTGCTGCCACAGTTGTGGACTGTTTTGTTTTTTCATATCTCAATTAAATCATCATTTATCTTACCTGGGTCTCCAGCGTTTGCCTCACCACCACCTCACCTACCTCCAATCCATGACAGACATAATGTGTTTGTAACGAAAAACACTGATGGATCAAAGGTGTCCACAAAGAATAGCCAATTTGAAAGTGATGGAGACCAGAGACACAGATACATATGATCTAATTTGCATAAATCATGACGTCGCAAAGACGTTATTGTGTTATTAGGCAGCTACTGGAAAGTAAGTCAATACTGGTTGTCTCTTCTTGGTTCTGAAGCCTCTCTTCATCTGTAGTTATGGTGTCCATACTAGACTGTAGTGATGGTGCAGACTGTCCTCTCTGGTAGTAACAGAGATACAAAATTCTGTATCAATGGGTGGCACGGCGCCAAACATGTAACCTATAGAGAAAATAAGTCAGGTCATGAGTAGAAGAAGAAAATCAACGCTTGTTTTCAGGAGATACTCTGAGAATGGTTCATTGGAATTATTTTTATCTTAACTACACAAAACCAGATTGATCTCCTGGTGAGAAATCCTTTATTTTTGTGTCATCCTTGTTTTTGTTCTGAGCAGACATTGTGCAAAACACCAGAATATTTCACCCTATGAGGCTTTTGTGAAAACTGTTTGTTTCTGAGTGGGTCTTTGTAATTTACCTGCACTAAAACACTCTAATCAGAGGTGCATGCAAGTTCAGGCCATCAGTATCTGATTGACCCTTCCATACCAAACCAGTTAAGTAGAGTCACTATCTATTCAGGATTATTTGTGGGAAATTAAACTTTATTTTTACCTTAACAGGTTGTGTACATACTGTAGCTTTAAACAGTGTTTGACTATCAAAATCCTTAAACAGAGAGGTCAGAAAATCATCCTTTACCTTGTTTTTAACCTACTAAATGTTATTCAAAAATAATTTGACCCATCTGCTCCAATACCTTTTTAAATTGTGTTTTAACTTTTAAGCGGTGGATTTCTGCTTTAATTGAGTGACTTGCATCTCACAACCACCTTTCCAGCATGATTAAGATGCATCTGTTTAGTCCTGCTGGAAGAACAAAACCTCCATGCTTCAGAATAAAACAGACCTATCTTAAATCTTACCTTAATTAGCAAGATTTGGAAAACTGTTCTGCAAGATTGATTTTCTGAAAATGACATTTCTCTGCTTGGAATGAACATGCTTAAAGAATTTAGGAGATGTTTTACAAAAAATAAAAAGACTGATTTCATAACATACTGGTTCACTGAAGAAGCTGGAAAAGAAAGCAAATATTAATTCATCAGAAAAACCGATGGGGTTGAAGCTACTTTGGAGGACAAAATGTAATGGATTATGCTGGTCATTGCCTTCCTGTGCAATTTTTGCTTGAAAAAGGTTTTTACTTCCAGCACAGTCCGGGCGTTCTCCCTTTGACTTGGATTGTATATGTTTGATTTTTTTTTTTTTTTTAACCGGCCAATCAGCAAACAGAAGGAACAATTGTGAATGATGACATCACTTTTCTGCTGTTTTAGAACTGTAGTCTGTCTGTAGTTTTAGCAATGGCAGCAGAGCAAGTAGAAAGAAGCAGTTCAGTGACTGTTACATATTGAATTAACATTAACAGCTGCCTTTGGATTGACACTTCTCTTTCCTCAGTGGAGGATGGTTGTTTACGCTACAGGCAATTTCCGGTAAGCTTCTTAGCATCGAAATGGATCATTACATACGTCCCGGGGTAAAATTTAAAACATCAACACAGTCCACGCCTCCAGGAAGCAATTCCTTCTCAATAGCCAAGAGCCAACAGCCTCTGTACGAAGCAAAGTGTAGAACAAGGGGCTGACTTTTACCAGGCCAGTAATAGATTGTTCCTTGCTGCAAATGTTACTGTCACAACAGTCTGGATAGGTTAAATTCAAATTCAAAAATACTTTATTGTTCCCAAAGGGAAATTAAATGTTGTTATATCTCATATTAATTCAAATTCTTCAAAGAGTTATGGTAGATAGTGTTGTCCATTGTCAGGAACAATTTCCTGTAGCGGTCTGACCTGAAGAATTCTCTTCCACCATAGCTCCCTTTCCTAAATATATCCAAACAAAAATTCCTTCTGCTAAACTCTGAGAAAACCAAGTGTCTGATTACTGTACCAGAGAGCCTGGCCCCTCCAATCAGGGAACAGAATGGACTAGTAAACATGGCAATTGGTCAAACCACATTCAACATTTTGGTGTTGTTTTCAAACAAACAAGAATGAATGTCATGAAAAAAAAAACAACTTGTTTAAAGCTATTTTTATAATTTCAGATTCCTATACTAAGTTTTGTTCAACACAGAAACCTGGCTGGTTATTCAAGCTGTATTTTATAACATTTTCATTCATGTTACTGTAACATACTTTTCTCAACAAAAAACCCTCTCTCCTTCGATTGGTTCAAAACGCTGCAGAAAATCTCTTAACCGGAACAAACATTCCTTGTGTTCGAATGCCCGTGGATTAGTTTCCTGGTATTTTTGAATTAATTTCTGTTGATCAGCCACCACTGCTAAAAGGTGTTAGAAAAGCTAATTAAATCTAAAATAGCATCTCAATGCTAAACCTGCAGCAACGCTAATGTCAACATCTATAGTCCATGTTTCTAGAGAAGTTCCATGAATGATCGGGAGTTCCTCAAACTGTGGAAAGATGAATGGATAGAACAACACATTATTCATTTCTGATGGTGACAGATTAAAACAATAATGATCCTTTTTATTGAACTCATATGTCTATTTATTCAATAAACAGAAAAAAGGGTTTTGAATTTAAAATGTTGCTTATTTTGCAAACATATGTTTTATGAGTACATTTGTGATTAATTCATTACACACCCTGCAATTAATTTTATTAAATATTTTAATCAAATCCCACCAGTAGCTTTGACATAAGGTTTTGATTTATTGAAATAGCAGATGAAAACCTTTTTAAACTCGACTTTTCCTGATAAAATTTTGTACTTTGTACTTAGTTTTTTTTTCTCCTTTTTAATATTTTTTATTTAAATCATGTTTTTGTACACTGTTATTTTGAAGCACTATGATTTTTATCTGAGAAAGCTCCTTTATACTCAATACTTGTGGCAGCAGGTCCATCAAAATGATGGCATTGAGGCTGTGAGACAAGGTGAGCACATAGTTAAGCTATTCAGTATATAAATAAAGATGTTAATGTAAGTGAAGAAAGGGAATGTTGTTGTGACAATAGTGAGGAAGATGAGCAGAGGACAGAAAGAGGCTAAGGACGCCTGAGCAGTGCTGACAATCTGTCAATATAGAGGCTCATATAAATGGTCCTGTATATAGCAGAAATATGTTCTATGTAATTCAGTTTATTTATACAGCGAAAATGCATAGCAAATGTCATCTTGACATTTGCTATGCAAATCGAAATCAAAAAGTGACTTCAATTCAATTATATATACATTTCAATTAATTATTGCTATCAAACAGTGAATTAAGCTCAGATCAGAAGTTTTCTATCCAGGAAACTCAGTAGATTGCATCAAATTGTTGCGTTGCAGCAATGACTCCTGGAGCAACATATGCAAGAGGGCAGTTGGCAGGAAAGATCTCCTGTAGCCATCTGTATTACAGCAAATCTGAAGAAGCACCTGACTGAAGACATTATTTTTTATCTACGATGGTCTCATTAAAACGATCAGGGTTGTCCATAATATCTTTTTTGATTTTATGAAGAATCCTTCTTTGCATCAACATGTCCAAAGGTTCCACGGGAGTAAATACAATCTATTTGCAGAGGCCAAGATAGCTTGCAAATTCTTTCACAAAATGTGACCAGTCCATTTGGGCTGCACAGTGGTGCAGTTGTTAGTAGAATATTTTGGAAGCCAGATTTCAGACTAGAATCTGTTAGAACAACTCTGGCGGATCTAAAACGGGCTGCACAGACATCTCCATCCAACCGGGTTTAGCAGGTGAAGAACCGCAGTGGAGAACGGCTCAAACTGCCTGAAGACAAGAGTCTCAGCTGGTGGCGTCAGACTCCAAAAGACTTCAGGATGTAGTTGCTGCCAAAGTTTATTCAACAAACTATCAAGCAAACAATGAGAATATTTACGTAAATTAGATTTCTTGGTTTTAATAAATCTGACATTGTCATACTGAGGCACTATAATAATGAAATATTTTATTGTGGAACTTTGAAGAAATAAGTTAATTTAATACAATTTGGAATAAGGTTATAAGATAAATTAATTGGTAAAAGTAAAGCACTATTAATATTTTTTTGGATTGACTGTATATTATGTATTCTGCACACTTCATTGATCCTGAACACCAGTATAAAGAGGTTTCCTCTGCAGTCGGAGTCATGCACTCATTACCATGTGGAGTCAGCTGTTGGTAGGGTGAGGGTGATATGTGGGCATTCTCCCCTGCAGCCTGCAGACCCTTCATGTTTGTTAGCATCGTGGGTCTTGGAGATGGGAAACAAACTGCCACCTCCAGCTGTTGTGGTGGGAGATCAGTGACAAGCTTCCTGATTCAAGGTCAGCTCCCAGGTTTCACACCTGGCCTCTGAGCTTCCCTTCTGCTCCTTTGGCATGTTCCAGCAATAACACAAATTGTTCTCCATCTGTGTTTTCATTATGAGGGCATTTAACCAAATGCAAATGAATTTATTTCACTTTTACCATTTTTGACAGTTTAATAAACAGTTTTCATGAATAACCTTTAATATTATGCATGCTCACTCCATGCAGCCCCTTCAAGCTGCTCCTTCAGTACTTCTAATATTTACACTCAGAAGGACATTCTGTTTCTTTGAAATAATAAATGCAGAAATCCAGAAAAGTTTCCAGCTGGACTGTGGTCTGCTGGACATTGTGGTAACTAAATTTTAATTCAAGCTGTTCCTGTGGCACAGAGACTTCAAAATGGACCAAACTCTAGCTTAATTTGTGTTTCTTAAAGTTTCTGCTGAAGTTGAGAATAAATTTGGTTTAGACTATTTTTCAAACCTTGTATTGATTGAAATTATTTACTCTTTGGCAGAGATTTTTGGCAGGTAGGACAAGAGTAAATAAGACAGACTTGTCAGTGTTCCTGCAACAACATAAAAATACAAACATACCTTAAAATTAATCTACTAAAATAAATTTTAATATAAATATGTGTTACAAGTTTTCTGGTGTTTAAATGCTCTTATAATTCACGGGTCCAAAATGACCCATAAGACAACCCTTGTACCCTAGTGGTGTACAGCCCACACGGAAATATAAGCAAAAACAAAATATCACTTTTTCTAATGACGGGGTCAATTTAGGAAGTTATAAAATTTGTCTACATTTAAAGTCGGAAAAAGATTGTTTTGTTTTTTTTCTACAGCTAAACATGGTAATGGGTCAATTTTGACCCGCAAGACAACACAAGGGTTAAAACAAAAAAAAAAACATTGATGTGTTCAAACCATATTAATAAGTACTTCGAAGAAAACTTATTAATATGTTTTTTTCGAAGAAAGAAAACATTAATATGTTAATATTAATATGCAAAATCTTGCAGTATTTTCTTGCAAAAATACTGCAAGAAAATATTGAGCAAACTGAGTGAATAAAAAGGTTTTAAGAGTTTTCCAGTCCAAGTCACATTTCACGCAACTGTATTGGTTAGGTCAGCAGCTCATCATCAGCATGTCTTTCCAGACTTACACACATCGTTATAGGTAACAAACTCTGACCTTAACATTGATTTGCAGGGTTTCTCCTCTTCGCCTTACCCTCCTGTATCCACCACTCATCCTCACTTCCCCTCTCTCTCATTTGTGCTTCACTACATCAATACACGTTCTGTCGAGACGGGCTGAGCCCTTTTCAACTCACTGCCTTTCTGTCTATTTACTTTTCAAAGTCTGCCAACCATATTCTCCACCTCACTTTCAAATACTCAGTCAAAAACCATCCCAAGATGCTTTCTCCAACCTCTTGCTACATTGCTTTTACTCATCTCTTTTAGGTGCTTCTTCACTTTCTTTTTCATCTTTTTCCCGCCATTATCCAATTTTGCACCTTCTCGGCTCATTTCCTTTGTGCTATATTTATACTTGGAGCCTTCAGATGATTGACTTAGACGGAATGCAAAATCAGGACCTGTTTAAATACTTTGACAATGAATACACAGCAGGTGTGCAGGACTAAGTATATGTGCAAAGTTTCAATAACTTCAGAGTGACAGATGTTGCAGAAAAACATAGGCAGGGTGAAACAATCTCAAAATGAAGGGAAGGGTGCAGGAGGAGGTAAAAGTAGAAAATGTGGAGTTGATTCTGTTTTGTTTTAATAAATTGAGTTGATTGTATGTTTAGTTTTGATGTAGGTGTAGCTACTTGGTTTTTAGGTTCCAGGTGTTCAGTCTTAACCAAGTTGTAGTTACACTTGTCCACACTTTGAAAAATAGTGTCAACGATCCAATCCAGAAGCACTGAGTATGAACTTCTGACATTGTGAACGTCAATTTCAGGACAACACAGATTTCTGTAAACTTTCGATATAAGATCATTTTACACAAGATTATGAGCAAATTATAACTCAGGATAAACATACAGAAGAACATGGATGTTTTCAGGGACTGAAGCTCCTTGAACAGCTTTAAGTGTAGAGCAGATTAATTTTCCCAAGAGTTCAGAGCCTACACAATCCTGACTGAGGTTATGGTGTTTCATTGTAATAGGAGTGGCAGTTTGAACACTTTAAAATCTGATTAGTTCACCTTAAAAAAATATGCAAACTCATTGCCTCAAAAAGTTATTCTCATTCAAGAATAAACTAATTCTTGAATGAGAATTATTTCTCATTCAAGAAATAATGAGAAATATTTCTCATTATAATGAGAAATATAACTATTTGTCATTATATTTTCTTCTTCTCATTCAAGAATAAAATTATTCTTGAATGAGTCATTGGTCTATTTCTATCTCTTCCACTTCTTATTAAGGTTTTATTGGCTGTAGTGGCTTTTATTAGAGAGAGGTCAGACAGGGAAAATATAGGGTTAGGGTTAGGGTTTCCCCCCCCTCTATCAGGGATGATAGAGGGGGCAGACATTCTTCAAAGGTCATCAGGCTGGGATTGGAACCTGTGACAGCCGCATCGAGGACTCAGGCCTTCATACAAGGTTGTGCTTTCCCCCAGCACTACCGCAGCACCGCTCTCTCCTTCACAGAAATACTAATTACATCAAATGTTTGAAATACATGACATATACAAAACTGTTCTGTCTTTTAAAACATACAGTAAAGATGAATTCACTCTCACTGTCGTTTGCATGTGACTCTTGTGGATCAGATTTACAGGAATACCACAAACACAATACAGCAGTTTTAGCTTGGACTTTAGCATGTGGAAAAAAATGCATTTAATTGCGTTAATGGCCCATTTAAAAAACAAACAAACACACAAAACAAATCATTAAGTTAGTTGACTTTAGCCTAGCTTAAGATGAAATGATGCCTGCAGTCTTGTTCTGGTATTCTATGTGAATGTGCTCTTGTTCATGGAAAGGCTCAGATTAGTTCTTTATCACAGTCAGATGAGCTAAATTACTGGCTCCAGAATAGAAAAAAAAACCTTAAAGTAAAGCACTTGTATTTGGATGCTGGCAATATTGAGTCAAAGTACTTTCCAACACTGAAAAAAGCACAATCATCAGAAACAAGCATTGAAAAAAAAGCTTCTTTCAGAAGTTTGCTGGGCTCAGCCTTGAAAGTGGAGTGGGGAGATCTATCACCGTGGAAACTCTGAGCAGGGCAATGAGTCTGCATTGACACAAGTCACTGTGATGTGGTTGGGGCTTCTGATCAGGATGCTTCCAGGGCTCCACTCTTGGAGGTTCATGAGGCAACCCCCACTGGGAGGAGGACAGACATTCAACTAGATTTCATTTCTGATTTAGAAATGCCTTGGAATCCCCCCAATTTAATCTAAACCAGAACAATGGATGGATAATACTACTTTAATCAGAATAATACTTAGCTAGTGATACTCCTTGGAAGCACCTAGAGTTTTTGGGTATTGCTGTTAATGATATTGTCATGGTTTGAGTTTTTCTGTGTGTTTATTTTAAGTTTCTGTGTTTTCTGAGTCTCCATGTTGTCCTGTCTTCCCATTGATTGTTCCCAGATGTGTCTCATTCCCTGATTACCTCCTTTGTATTTAATGTCATACGACCAGGACTCTGTCGGGTCCTGGTCGTATGAGTCATTAGTCGTATCTCTCCAGTCTGTCTTGCTGTCCCTTCGTTTGGCCAGTTGCTACTAGTGATGAGCCTTAGACTTCTGCTCAGCTGTGCTGCCTGTTTTGTGGATGTTCTGGATTGTATTTTTCATTTTAAACCATCATTCCTTCATCCCTACCTCAACACCCATACTGCACCTCATGACAAATATAGTAAAAAACATTAATTTGCTGAGCAGTTATATAAAGATAAAAAAATAACTGGAATTTGATTTAATGATGCTTTAGAAGAACTTATTAAAAAGAGAGAAGTATTGGGCATAAATCAATCTTCACATAATTATGAAATATATCTTTAGGTAATTGAAAATATTACAAAGACATAAAGACTGGACCAAAACTCACAAATGAAATGTATTGTTCAATTCGTAATACTGACCATTAATGTGTGAAACAAAATTAGGAAAATGTTATTTTGTTAGACAAAAATAAACACTGTTTGCTGCATTTCATAGCATTTAGCAGGTAATGAGTGACATTTCCTCCATCTGGATAGAGCTTACATTAGTACGGCAGGTGATTCTTGATTCTCAAGTAAGTGCTGATGGCTGAATGACTTGCAGGCATTTTCATTTGTGATGAGAAGTTGGAGAGAGCATATACTAGGCACAGGGTCACAGAGCACTTCATGTTGTCTGTGATAGAACAGAAAATAAAACTTTTACACCTACAAACTCACATGGAAATACATACACACTTCAAGCAGGTGCCAGCAGGAAGAGATCTTGACAGAATATCTTATATTCTGTTGTCTGGAATGGTCCTGATCTTAATTTGTGTGTAATAACCATACATTTTACTTACCAGGATGTAAGTAAATTTGCAAATTTACTTGGATTTGAAACCTATTCTGAAATCTCAACATCTTTATCTTCATTGCAGCTCATTGGCCATGCTAAACATTTTACTGAGGCTATTTTTAAGGAAACTAATCCACAATTTATGTTGTAAATTAAATTCAACATTATCCTCTCCTGCTCCCAGCCAGACAGACATCCCACTCTCCTTTGAACAACAGCTTTCCTGTCACACCTTACATATTTCAACCAAATCAGAAGCTGATTCTCCCTTTGCCTCCCCTTCCCATTTCTCTGTACCTAGAAGTCAGGTGAAGAGGCATCTGGAGAGACAGAACCAGTAGATAAAATAATGACCTAAGGCATTTTGTTTTGGCACAAATTGACTTAGGCCTTTATTTTAGTTAGGTTAGGTGACATTATGCTTTCCGAGTCCAACCCCTCACATCTCTTCTACGGGCGTCAGTTGAATCACCAACCTGCAGACTCCGTCCTCCAACGCAGTCTGCTCCTTGTTCAAAGCTAGCTAACAGAGGGGAGGTGAAGCATGACTTTCTTCACACTGCAGCAACATCACACAAATGAGTAAACGGTGATGAAATAAACTAAAAGCATTAAACATGTCACACTTTTGTAGAGAATGTTCTGAGTCTGTCAATAAAAGTAAAGTTTACATGTAAAATAGGACAGGCGTGACTGTACAGGTAATGTAATTTTGACATGAATGATTGGGTCTGATGGATTTCAGTTACAGTTGATCATCCAGATTTATTTTGAATAAACCTGTTTTTCTGTTTTGATGTTTTAAAGGTTAGACAGAGAGTGTGGGAATAAATATATTGCTGGAAATTGTGAGAATTGTTTTTTTGGTATATGTATTTGGGTTAGTTCAGTCCTCTTGTGTCATGTTTTCCTTTTAATTGGTTGATTTAGTCCCGGTGTTGTCTCATCTTACCTTTGATTTTGTCCAGCTGTCTCTTCTTTCCCTTGTTATCTCCACTGTATTTGACCTTACCTGTTGTGCTCAGTTCCTTGCTGGGTCCTACAGTCATCTGAGACTTGGATAGTCAGTCTTGTGTTTTAACGTCATTCACCTGTAGCTACCTGTCTTCAACTGCTTGTGTCTGATCCTGGTCACAGTTTTGATAATAATTAAAGAGGGAAGTTTTCTCCCTCACCCTGGACTCGAGTCGTGCTGCTCTTCTACCACACAATAAATCATGACAGGGATGAAATCATGCAGTAGAAGATGAGACTGGTTCTATCTGATGTTTTCCCTGGCAGGTGTCTTGCATTTACATTAGAGGTGCTTTAATAATAATATCCATATCTATTTGGTTCATGAACAAACGGACTGCGAAGGAGTCAGAAACATTCTTGAGACACCTGCATCACTTAACATTAAAAAAACACAAACACACATCCAGACTACCCACACACACACACACACACACCCACATCCCTAAACAAACCCGTCATGATCTACAGGTCAACTATCACTCCAACATGCACTCGGAAGTTAGTTTTGATAAAAACCTTTAATATTTGCATTCTGTCAAAGCAATCAGTAAAATGAAAGAGTACATGATGTAGTTAAAACAGCATGTGTTTGATGGCTCTTTTGGACTTAAAGGTTAACAGAACAGAGTGCATCCAGCTTCTTGATCTACTCTATCATAATCCTGAAGGGATGGTTGTATTTCTGGGTTGTTTCGCTCCTCTCTCTCTCCCTTTTCCTAGATAGCAGCAATTTGCTTTGAGTGAGGCAAACTGTCAAAGCGTTTTAATGGTGTGAGGTGTCCACACTTGAAGGACCAGGAACAGACTTCACACTTCATTCAGTTTATTTTATTGACCAGTTGAAGCAGATGAAAAACTTTCAAACAGAAAACACAGGTAAACTAATTTGAATGTATTCTTACAAAAAGAGTAAGTATTTTAGTAAGGTAATATTAGCATGTTTAATTCTACAGTATGTCGATTTATAGGTGAAAAGTATAATTCTACGGTGAGTATATTTACACTGACTAAAAATATAAACGCAATTTGTTTTTTCTCTCAATTTTTATGAACTGAACTCAAAGATCTAAAACATTTTATATACAAAATAACAATTTATCTCTAATATGGAGATGTGACGATGTTAAAACGTGGTTTTGTCCACATTTAAGGAAGCTACCACTTTACCACTAGCAGCAGTCATGTGTCACATGGATGTTTCCTTAGACTTGGTTTTGTCTACATTTATGTCTACCTTTTTATGTTTCTGTAGAGTTCTGGTGTATAGTAGCCTTCACTTCTTTGGGGAATGCATTCACAGCTTTTATTTCGTTCTTTTTCAAGTTTGTGCATGTCTCCCTGGTACTGCTCAATGTCAGTGCATCACCACTACCATTGGCTTCTTTGCTGTCAACATAGGATGCAAAAGACAAGCAGGTAAACAACACGGACGACTCAGCGTGCATGTTGCAGCAACAGAACGAGGACATACTGGCAAAAAGCCAGAGCTGCACAGTTGGTCTGTTTGTGCACCAGGCAAAATTCCAGTAGCACTTTATGTTTGGAGAAACACATCAAGCACTTCCCAGTTAAAGTCACTGGTGTGGAAGTCCACGTTAAGTCCTTTTGGTTTGATCAAGTTCAGTCTAAAGTTGGAGAGTCAGTGGTTCGAATATGACTTGGCCATGACTGAAGTCATGTTATTTAGGATTTCATCTGATGCCAGTTGTCTGGTTTGACCATAGTAATCAAATGTCTCTTTATTTATTTCCTGTAGAATTTACCAGTGATTAAGTCCCTGTGTCTTGGGACTTAATCACTGGTACTTTAATGGTTTGACAAAGAATGGTGAAAATATCTTCATGTTTTAGACTGAATTGAATCACCCTTTAATCCACAGACATAAGGAATAAATAACTTCCTAAACAAAATCAATAATGGTAGAAAAAGTATTTGTTTTCCTTTTGGTCTAATTGATATTTTAATTTCCAGTTTTCTGAAACAAACCAATTTCACACACAGCAGAAGTAACCAAACTACATTGCTTTTGGAGCTCCTGAAAAGTTGACCTTTCAGAGGTCAACTTTTTCTTAATTCAATTCTTATTCATCCACAGCACCTGGGGAACTTTTAGATGTCAATGACAATTGCACTTATCACAAGCCACCATTAATATGTAAAAGTAAAAATGGATATCAAACCTTTCATTCTGAGCCTGGAGTGAGACACTTGTATATTCATGCTGCTGCTTGCCTGGAGGAACCTCATTAAAAATAATGCCCTTGCAGAGGGAAAAGAAAGTTATTTGATTTAACTGTTGCAATGTCTCCAGCCTGTCAAACTCATACAGGAAAGGGAAAGGCAGCTAATGCCTCTTGTTGTAACTGTGAATAAGTATAAGATTTGTTGGAACACATGTCTGTCTAAAAGAGTCAGATTTAAGCCTCTGGGAGAAAGATTAATCTGTTCAGCATGAGAGGATTGATCCGTATCAATTTTTAAAGAGCAAGAATAACATTATGACTTAACGGTGCTGTGGAGAAAAAGAATCATATTTTTTGGGAGATTAAAGATAGAACTAGAATATTCAACATTTTTTTTACTGCTCCTGGTGTGTATTCTGTCAAGGTAATACATCACACAGTCTTACTGTGTAGCAGTGAAGAACAAGACAGATAAATTGCAAAAGCCCCTCAAAAAAATTCTATCTCTGAAATAAACTGATCAATCAATCAATAAATCAATCAATCATGTTTTATTAATCCCAAAGGGCCATTGCATTTCACTACAGCCAGTCCAAAGACAAACAAGCAGACAGGGACAGATGGAGGAAAAAAGAGGAGACGACCAGTGAAGGTGGTGAGTTTAGGTGTGTGTGTTACGGTGGCCGACAGGTGCAAATGTGCAGCAAAAGAGAAAACATGCAAACAAAAAAAAGACACGCGCACAAATTAAATGCGGCAAACAAAAAAGAGAGACGCAAACACCCCCGAATGAAATGCAGCAAACAAAAAAGAAAACGCAAACAAAAAAGAGAGACGCAAACACCCCCGAATGAAATGCAGCAAACAAAAATGAAATGCAGCAAACAAAAAAGAGAGACGCAAACACCCCCGAATGAAATGCAGCAAACAAAAAGAGTTGAAAACG
>CAEFZY010069835.1:0-53796 GCA_903066815.1 Brachyrhaphis roseni
GATTGATTGATTGATTGATTGATTGATTGATTGATTGATTGCTTTGTGACTCTGAGTCAATCAAGTCATTTTTGTTTGTTCAATGACATTAGGGGTCTTTTTTTGTAAATAGCTTGACAGAAAAAAATACACAGTTTAGTCAATAAAATAAACTCTGATTGACATCTGTAATTTAAGTACATAAATAAAAAACAATAAAAAGTGAGCACTTTAAAACTTGAACTGGTAAATGTCCCCAAAGACCAATCAAATGGTCACCTGAAAATGTTGTTGGAGCTTTGGAAACAACAAGGAGTAAAATGTTAGATCTACCATGATGGGATGTGCAAAATGTGACTTTTGCATGAAGGGTTTACTCTCAAGATTAATCAATAGAAGTTTTAGTTACTTGGTTTATATGTGTTTTTTTTTTTGTTGTTTTTTTTTGTTTTGGTTTTTTTTGCATATTTCACATGAAAAGCAAAAATAATACCTTTTTCTTCAATCCAATAGTGTGAAAGATAGGCTTTTGAGCACACATACAGGAATATAAATTCTAGTGTATTTTGCCTCAATCTACCCGACAAAACTTTATGAAGCGCGAAGTTGCTCCACTATGAAGCAAACAAGCCTGTAGGTTTGAAGAGGGTGCGATTAGGGAGATGCCCTCTTCGCAAGCGAGTTACCACATGGAGTTTCTTATTACAGTTACAAGTATCATGAGAGTCATCCTTCTCATCCTATAAAAGTTTCTCTCTATTTTTTTTTTTTTTTTGGTGTCGGTCTTACCCGGGATTGGTGAATCAAATGCTTTGCAATCAAAAAAACAGAATTACTGACTTACCTGAATAAAAATCTCAATCTCACATCATGCCTTCTCCTACGAAAGTCCATGTCTCCTTTGGGGGAAGTGTAGCTAAAACAGCTTAAACGGGAGTAAACGCATTGAAGCTGTTTTGTGCAATGAAAATGTTAAATATTCAAACAGTTGGGTTTTGTGCATTTGAGTTGGTCTCATAGTCACAGTTTGAGAATTTCTTCAAATATCCCAGTGGAGGCCTATGTTCTATGCTAAAAACCACCAATGAAACACAAATGTTTTATGTTGTTTCACCAAATACCCCTGAATTTGCATGGCCTCCCATTTAGATCATATGGTTTAAATGGGAGTCCATGCAAGGCAGGGAAGTTACAAAACAGCTAAACACTGAAGTGTGTTTATCCATTTATACATCACAGGGCAAAAGCATGAACAAACAAAGCAAACTTTCTGTGCACGTAATGGCAGCTTAGTGTACGCTCCTATCTGTAATTTGAGAGTTAACCAACAGAAACACTGCAAAACAGATAAAAACTAAACAAGACCAAATGTTTTGTGAATTTTTTCCCAAAACTTTTCTCTTCTGGAACAGGAAATTCTTGATGACTACAACTTTTTTGCGACCCTGTTTTTCACTACCTCCACCATTACCATTACCGTGGGCATGTGTGCATAATCGCAGCTCAAAAAAGGAAGGCATTTAATTCTCTTCGCTCTCCATGCAGCCATCTAATAGGCATGAAGAATTAATACATTGCTGCTTTTATACTTTGCTAATAAATTTGCGCTGCTATGTTTATTACATCCCACACTGAGGCAAGGGTATCACTTTTCATTGGGAAGGACTATTTGTTCAAATGTTTTATTTCAGTGCAACTCTCTGGCTTTACTTCTAAGCCTCCCCGCTTGCTTTCGTTCCTGTTTTTTTTACTTCCTCTACCCCCTCCTCACTGCACTAAACACATCCAGACAGGCTGTGATGGTGTGCGCTGGAAGTTTTCCATGCATCATAATTGTTTCGCTAATTTACTATGCTAATTGAGTAATTAATTCGGGAACAGGAGATTAGAAGGGGGCAAAAATACAGAAATAAATAAACAAGTAAAGCGTTGAACGTTACCGGCGGGGCTACCATTTTCCTCTGACATTAGGGATGCAGACTGACTTGAACGCTCAAGCATGTTTGTTTCCTTTGCCCAAGGCTAGCTGGTGGATGTGCTTGGCAGGCAAGCATGGTGTTAGCATCCCAAACTTCTCTCTGTGGGACTTCACAACCTCTAGGAAGAAATTGCTTGCTGCATCACCTCATTTCAGCTCCACTGGAGTGGTCAAACTTAATGGTTACCAACATGTACCCATTGAGTGATTTTTATGTTGAGAGAGAAATTCTACTAAATAGAAATCTGTGCGTGCGTGGAAGCATCAGGCACTGACATGACTTTAACTCATGAGGAAATATGACTATAAAAATGGCCAGAAATTAGGAAGTTCTTTTATATTAAAAGAGCTTGGAGTTCCAGTTACTGAAATCACCTGAAAATCAATCAGGGATTTTTGATTTCTAGAAATCCCTTATTCATTAAAACAAAAGAATGCCTGTTAAACAATTTACATGCAGTTCCTTATGTATTTATCAATTTGTTAAAATAGAAACCATTCTATACGGTTCAAATTTGCCTGTATCCATGAAGCAAGGTTTTAAGGTTCTTGTGCAATTGAGAGTGGAAACCACAAGATGGCACCCACACAGTTCACAAATCTCAACCTACTTTCAGTCCATGATGAAAAGTCTGTTTTGATGTCTCTTCACTTTGTCCTTTGTAACGACTTCTGTTTTATAAAATATGGAAAAAGTCATTTTTCCCTGTATCTTATGTTGTTTAAGGGACATTTACTGATGTCTTGATGTGCATTTTATTTAGAAATGCCCCCATTTTAATATATTCTTAAATCCGATCTCAACAATGAAGGTAAGCCACAAAATGGCCAGAACTAAGGAAGCTGGCTGCTCAAAGAAAATGATGTCTGAAAATGTTTGAAACAGTTGTTAAAAAAAAAACCTGTGCAAGTCATGCACAGGTTTTAAAAGTTCAGAGTTTTAACACGCAGTAAGAAACCACATGTGTCCAGGACATGGAATAAACTGTGGAATTTTTTTGTATTAAACCACTCCTGCTCTTATTAGTTTGAAATAAACTTGCATGTAATGTAGTCCCAGGACCAATTTCCTTTGGTTGTATGCCCGAGGACTTGAAATTTTATAAAGTGAGTCTGGAAGAAGAGTGGGGAGGCACACTATCCAAGTTGAGGCCCAGTATCAAACGACTTTGGGAGCTGTGCCCTCTGCTGGTGTTGGTCAGCTGTATTTTCTAAGTTCCAAAGTCAGCACAAACCCATCCATTAGAGACGTTTAGAGTTCTTAATGTTTACTTCTGCTGAAAAGTTTCATGGTGTTGCTGATTTTTATTTTTTTTTTCCAGTCAAACCTGGTGCCTGGCTGCTCACACAGCCAAAAGACCCAATATCTCATTTAAGAATACTGTATTTCTGGGCTTGGTTAGCCTACAGCAATAGGGTGATTGCTCCAATGCCACTCTGTACTGATATTGTAATTAATACAAAAAGAGTTCCAGCCAAGTTCTGAACTCGTAATGTACGTACACTATACGGACATCTGTTTATAAAACTGACATTTCTTTATCAAACTTCCTGTTTTAAAGCCAAAATAATCTAAATAAACAGGAATTAACTTATCACTCTGTGTTGAATGAATTTGTATAATATATGAGTTTTACTTTTTGAAATTACTGAAATAAATGTACTTTATCATAACATTAAAATTTATGTTATAAATTGTAATGTTTATAACCTTAAAATTCATAACATTTTAATGTTATGATAATACATCTTAATCAGATAAGTTTTTAGCTAAAATTCTTATCTTATTAATTTCAAAACCTCCTGTTCTTTCCTAAGTATGCCCTCCTTTGGAGCCACAAAAGCTTGAATCTCCCTCATAAAACTAAACCGCTTACAGAGAGTGTGGAAAATTACAAGTCTTATCTCTGGAAATGAGCACAATGGAGCAGCATGACTGGAAGAGATGCTAAGTCCCACTGCGTCTGTGTCCAACAGTAAAGAAGCTGCTACTGCTTCCTGTGGCATGAGTGTTTGTGTTGAAGAGCCGACGAACACACAGTCTGTGTTGACATCAGCGTGATAGCTGAGCACATTTAGCAAATTGATGATGACGCTTTTATTGCACTGTAAGTCAGTCTGGCATTCAGGTTTAATGGAAGCTATCATACCACTCCTTGGTGTATATTTTACATTTAAAAAAGCACATTCTTTTTAATTTTTCAATACATAATGTCTCAGCAAAAATCTGTTGAGACCCTATAAGGGAGGAGGCCCCGGGGAAGACCCAGGACACGCTGGAGGGACTATGTCTCTTGGCTGCCCTGGGAACGCCTTGGGATACCCCTGGAGGAGCTGGAAGAAGTGGCTGGGGAGAGGAAAGTCTGGGCCTCCCTTCTGAAGCTGCTACCCCCGCGACCTGACCCCGGATAAGCGGAAGAAAATGGATGGATGGACGGACGGACGAATGGACATTATAAGGGTTTAGCTTAAAAGGTCAAAAAGTTATTTCACATCATAAAAATGAGCATGAGCTAATATTGACATAATATGCATGTGAAAGCAGCCTGTGAATTAACAAAGATTAGGAACTGGGTCAGAATTCTCTGGTTTCTTTTATCCTGAGCCTTCCTAATTTTTCTTTCCTCCTTTATTTCCTTCCTTAGACTTACTATCAGTCAGTAACACACCTTGTAAAACTATTATATTACATCTCCTACAGTTATTAATGTATAAAAACAAACGTCAAATGATTTTATTGTGATTCTATGCAATGTTTTTTTTAAATCAAAAGATGCATGACAAGCATTAGTTTTCAAACCTCCAAAGTCAATACTTTGTAGAATTACCTTTTGCTGTCACAGCTGCAAATCTCTGCCAACTATGATCACTAAGAAACTCAAAACTGGTTTTGTGGACATTTTCGTGTTTTGTAAAATACCTCAAGTTTAGTCAAAAAGTCTCTATGAAGAGCAATTTTCATGTCTTGCCAGATATTTTCAGTTGGATTTCAACCAGAAATAACTGTCACAGATAAGGTTTGCGCTGTACATATTAATGCACAGTGTGTATATAATGTATACATTATTAAAATAGACAAACATTGTAGAGGAGTGTCTCAGGTATTCACAGATTTCAGCTGTTCAGAGGCAGTTGTGGTCACCATCAGTTGTCTTCTGTATATCCAACAAAAAAAAAAAAAACATATATTTTTTTTTGGACTAAAATTTGTCCTTTGAGACAAATTTTAGTATAAGAATATATTAATTCCTGGAAAAAAACAACAAACCTCAAGCTGAACCCATTTTTGACAAGTAAACACACTGTTAACGTGTATTTAAAGCACAGAAAAGGCAAGTCCAACCCTCCTACAAGCCTTTTGTACAACTTGCACAACCTGCTTAACAAACAGAAATGCTTTCAACAAACAACATGGACTTTGTTGACTTTAGAGCCCAAGTTCTCATGATGGGAAACACATGTGACTAAATGTATATTTAGTTGGAGACAACAATAGGAAGATGTCTCTTAGAATGTGACTGAAACTCAGTCAGTAAGGGCTTCCTCAAAAACAATCTGCCCTGAGGAGGTGAGCTCAGAACATGTACAACAGATGTACAGTAATGGAGATGACTCATAAAAAGAAGAACACCATGTTCAGCCAACAAATGCAAAGAACCAAATTATTCCCCTGCAATGGAAACTGTGTCCATGTTAAGAAGTAGCAATGTGCATGTTTGGAGCTGTGGGTGCGTTGGAGTAGTTTCCCAACAGATATCCAACGCAACACAGTGAAGCATAAAAGAAATTGCTAGTTGTGGAAAAAAAATCACAAAAACTTGGCCTCTCAAATGATGATGTTAAGCAATTTTGAAACCAGACCTTTGGAAAAGTAAAAAAAAAAAAAAAAAAAAAAAAAAAAAGGACAGATTGGATCCAGCTGCCAAAGAAAAATCAAAAGCACGCCAAAGAAAAACATAGTTGGCTTCCAGTTCTTCTCAGAGTGAGACTAATGAATTGAATAAGAAGTAAATCATTGTATCAAACATAGTACAACATGTAACACATGCTCATTCTGCTGAAAAGCTTGGGAGTTTAATCAATTCTCTCAGACCGAATTGCCTCCACAAAGCCAATGCAGAATAAAAATTATTGGTGCAATTATCGTTGACCTAACTTTCCTCCCTAGCTTCTAATGGGTTGAAAACATCAAATGAACATTGTTAACATTTATGAGCTCTTTTAAATGTAATTAAACAGGCAATAGAAACAAAAGGGTAATGAGCAGGGGCTTTTGTGACGAAGGTTGCAGGCCACAGATATTCTGAAAACGTGAGATGTTGCGCATGAAACCAAGATAGCAGGGGAGGGGAGAATGGTGTGTGTTCAATAATCGGAGCAGATGCACTTGGGAATTGATGTACAACAGTGTCGCATGTCCAAATCTATATGGCTCTTTTAATCCAATGAAAAATGAGAAGTGTGCAGTAACTTTGTTAGAAGTGCGTAATGCAGCCAGGGGAAATGGGACACGGGGCAGATTTGCAGGCCTCCTCCACATTCGGTGTAAGGGCTAACCTGATTTGTGGTGTGCCAGCTATGAAACCACTATCTGCCCGTATCTGCCGAAGCCCATCAGGAGTGATTAAATAAACATGATGGACAATTTTCTGAGGACCTACTAACTGTGACATCTGGTTAGCATATGCTCAGATATACACGTTCATTTGATTATATCTGAGACTTTACACTTCAAAATGTATCATACTCTTTTTTTTTAAAGAGCTGATCCTCTAAATATTATACATAGATCATGTTTACAAACAAAATGATCCCAAGTGATACAATATAAAACATAGCAGAGACTGAAAATAATGGAAATAAAATGCCTGTTTTCCATTAAGTATGATAAAAAAGCCACATTACCCGTCTGCGGCTTGACTTTGGTAAATAACTGAAGACTCCTGTGAATAAGCAGCGTCATCAATCACTATTACTACCATTGAAAGACAGGCATTTTAAAATTACATGAATGATTCAGAGTTTAGACTATGTAAAAGCCAAGAAACTAGACAGGTTTAAGTCCCCTGTCCAAGATTGATGACCATATATTCCATGGTTATTAACTTTGTATCCAAAAACAAAATGATGCATATTACTTTGGTCAAAATGTAACATTTTGTATTGTATGAAAAAAATAAAGCAGAAAGCTGGCTTCAGTAAACAAAAGTCTCCTAATCTCCTTTGCAGTTTAGTCTTTTGTCTGAACTCCAACAGAACAATAAAGAGAGATTTTTCTCTCTTTTTTTACATTGAACCATTGAACCAAAATGCTGAAATGCTGAAAGATCAAAGTCACAGTGCTGAGAAAAGAATAAAGTGATTTGTCTAACATCCTACCAAAACAATCAAACCAGAGCACCATGTAATTACAATTGTTATCATATTGAAAATGAAGAAAATGCAAGTTTATAATAAGCTCACAAGAATGAGAGAAGGTTTTTTTAAACACTTTTACAATACAATCCCCATTATTGTACCTTAACACAGTGTGGAAAGGTTTAGCAAATCATGGCCTTGTTTTTTAAAGCATCTGTAATTCATTGCAAAATAATTTAGTCTAGTTTGTATTCACTGTTCAAGCTGAACAGTAACTAAAGTAGTCCCAATTAAATAAACAGCAGTGAGATAGTCCTTTTTGTGTAATTTTGCAAATACAATTCCATGAGAAACATACATAACTTGCTATATTTATGTATCTCTGTTAAAGCTGTGGTCAGTGGTCCATTGAATATGAATAATTGATCTAAATTAGCAATAAAGAAAAACACAGAACACTGGAGGCTACTGCTAGCCTCAAAGTCTAGCAACACTAGACTCATACTTCTTGTCAAGAAACATTAGATAGAAGTCAATTAAGCTACCAGAGTAAACAGTCATTTATGCATGCTACTCTAACTCAGCATGTAGTTAGTGTAGTGTAAATATTGTATAGTTACTGGTTTACTTTTACTTCAATAACGTCAGGTAAAGACTGGTCACGAAGGCCATCTCTTGAGTCTTGAGTTCAAGCCAACGAAATATTTATTTTTACAAGTCAAGTTGCAGAGTTCAGTCAGTTTGTCTGGTTGAAGATTTATAAACTTTTACCTCTTAATAAGTTTAATAAATAATATATATGAGGGTATTTGTCCTACACTGTAGATAAGGCTTCATTATAGAGATAAGTATTTGGTCTTCTTCTTAAGTAAGACAAATATATGATTTAAACTCGTGCAGTTCGAGTACTGGCACTATCGCTATGAATTATAGCTACTATTTTAGCAAACATTTTTTTCACACACTGAACACATGTTCAAAAATGTGTGTCTGAATGGGGGATATAATAAGAATGCATGCAATGTCTTAGTGTGGATGCTGTCCAAAAAAAGCTCTCTGTCCATTTGTCTAGTCACTCCCATGTTCATGCCTCTACCCACTCCACTGTGATTAATTAGGAAAATTTGGTTGAACTGGTCCATCACCAGCCTCAGGGAGAGGATGAAAATATTTACAGAGCTCCCATGAAGGGATTTTCATTAGTAGTTGTCTCTTGTTGGGCTGCCTCCTGTATGTGTTCATGCCAAAGAAGTCTCTTAAAGTCGGTCTTGCAACTGTGGCAACTGTTAAATGTCATTGTAAAAGTGACAAAATGAGACAATAATGCATTTCTCCTTTGTTTACAGAAAGAAAAAAAATACCACCTCTTAACATTAATATGTGTGTCTTTGTATCATTACATGCACTAAAGTATAGTACAGCCTGGAAAAAAAACTGAATAAATAAAAGCTAGAGCAGGCACATTAACCACTCTGTCCTTCCAAGGGTAAAACAATGCACACACAATCCTGGGAAATTGGTTAACATCAGTCTTTTGGCTAATGTTTGTTTCTCACTTTGCTCTGCAGTGATTGGCACATAAGACTCCCTGCTGGGGTGTTATTTCCCCCAGCAATTTTTCCTTGTCTATTCATCCCAGCATTCTCAGCTTGGGCTGACTGACCTCAGAAACTTCCAACACAAGGACCCATAAGGAAACAGAGTGCCTCATATTATCTGGGGGATATAAATACACATCTATTGAGCAATTTACTTATCTAAGACACCAATCAGTCTTTTTTATTGTGCTTGAACTTATGAATCAGAGGAAACATTCTATCGAGCTGATAGTTAATAAAGGAGGACAAATTTAAATTTCACAAGGATACCCAGGATATTTCACTTATTTAAAAAAAACAAAAACTTTTCAGTTATTTTCTCTTGGTGATACATGATGTATTTAAAATGTGCTACTTAAATGCTAAAGCTATCCAGTGAAAAAGTTGTGATTGACAAAACAGTCCCAGTCAGTTTGCCTACATTTGGAAAATATCTTTCTTTTATAAAATGCCAATGTACGGTAGTTATTCTACTGAAGAAACATGCAAATGAATAAAAGGTTTAGAAAAGAAAATGTTAAACACTATGCAATTTGCCTGTATCATTGGCATTATTAACTTTGTCCTTTCTATTATGTTTGAAAGATGGCTTAAATGCCCTTTTATTTTCTTGAGTTTGTTGAGAGGAGAGATGTTTGTGAAGTCTGACAATTAGTGGGAGGAAGTATCTGTGAGCCTGGGATGCGTCAGTCTATCACATAAGGAATACTCCAATTCAGCAAACCCTTCATGCATGGAACCAGGAGACACGGTCCAACAGTGATGTTATTTTACAACAGATACACATTTTGAAACACGATAAACTGATTATTCTTTCCAATTTGAAGACAAAAGCTAGTAACCGATGTGCAAAATTCAAGAAGACTCCAGGACACTTTTTAAATAATATACTCTGGGCTGTATTTTATGTAAAACATGGGATTTTTTGCACACGTTTTCGTCAGTTTATTTGTGGATTACAACAATCATTGACCAAATGTCACTTTTTGGCAGAAGAAATAATGCATCTCTATAAAGATATAAATGGCAGCAGGCGAAAGTATAGAGAAAAGTAAAGAGAGTGTTACAGCTGAAATTATTCATACATCCAGTTTTCAGCTTAAAGAACTTAAACAGAAGCAAGGTTTCTCATAGCACTTTTCCTCATAAACAATCAGGCTCCAGAAATAAGAAGTTGCTTCACCAAGGACAGGTGTTTAGTTTTGATTACACAAACCTGACTCAATTTATGTGTACCAGACTTTACTATAAAGACAACCAGCAATAGGACTCTCTGCTTTGCTAGGATGATGGACTTCAATCGGAGCAAATAGTGGGAGGTTGGCCAATGTAGAGACATTAACATGAACTGGGTCAGGGACACTGACTGTGGGCAGTCTTTGCTCCCATGACCTGAAGTACATGGTTGTGAAATACAGATCCATCTATTTAGCGAAGGGAATTATTTGTATTAATGATAGCTGCTGTTTACATTCCACCTACTGCTGATGCCAGTGTGGCTCTTCATTGCAACATTAGCCCCTAGCTAATTAGGATTCCTAATAGCAGAGAATTTCAAATATGTGGATTTAAGAGCAGCTTTTCCAAAACTTCAACGGCTCGTAAAGTGTGCAACTAAAAGCTACTTTGCTCCCACACTCAGTTAAGTCTGACCATATGTCACTGCTGACGATTCCTGCATACACTCCGCTACATAAACATGCTTGTACTGCCACAACAACATGATGATGCCATCTATCAACTGCATGATTGATTTGAAAGAACCAACTGGGGTATCCAACTGGTCTAAATAACTACTGTCTGGTGGCTGTTTCTAGTGCTGATGAAGTGTGTTGAGTTCTGAGTCAATTCATTTCATTGATCCCTCCCTCCGTCAATGTACAGAGCAAACAGATCTAGCAAAGATGGCACTGTGGTTGCTCTCAACGCTGTTCTGAAGCACCAAAGGAGCTATGCACACTTCCTCTTCATTGTCTTTAGTTATGCTTTTAAAACCACCCTCCCACAGTATCACAGACTGAACTGGAAGTTGTTAGCCCAGAGTCTTTTCCATTCCACCTTTCTCTGGCTTATGGACTTTCTAATAAAGCTCATGCAAAGGGTCATAATGGTCACCCACTAGCACTAACACCAGCTCTCCATAGGACCTTGGGCTGAGCCCCGTCCTCCTCACTCTGATCCCTGCAATCCACAACTCACAATAACAAATATGTCAACAAATTTGCAGATGACACTAGTGTGGAGGAACTCATCTCAAAGAAGGATGAATAGGAACAAAGTCAAGTAACTGAAAGTGTGGTGCATACAACAACTTTCTTCTGAACCCAACAAAGACCAAGCAGTTTATTGTGGACTTCAGGAAAAGGAATAATCCACTACACGTTGAAGGGCACTGTGTGGAGAGACCTAAAAGACACAAAAAACAAAATTTTGACACAGATAACTTAAAAAAATATATGTAAAATAATACTTCTGAGATTTGAAAGCACCTTTGGATAAGAAAGTGTCCAGTGGCTTTTCTAAATGAGTCAACGTTGAACATTTCATTGTCTTTTACTGTGAAGCAAACAACAAATAGGACAAAATAACAGAAAACTTCAACGTGCATAACTATTCACCCCTATAAATTCAGTATTTTGCAGAGCCACCTCTTTTTCAGAAATTACAGTTGCAAGTCGCTTTGTATAGGTCTTTATGAGTTTGCCACATCTTGCCACTGGAATATTCCAGTCTTTGCTTGGGAACTCTGCAGCTACTTCAGGGTTGCTTTTGGTCTCAGTGCTGCTTCTTTGATTAATGCCACCTTACCCAGTCAGAGAGTTTCTCTTGGCAGGTTTGTTGTGGTATGATGTTCTTTCCATTTGATGGCAATGCATTTTATGGTGCTCTAGTGGTTCATAAAAAAATGTGATATTTATTTTTTTATAACCCAACCCTAATTTATACTTCTGAGCAACTTTGTCCCTGACTTGTTTGGTGTTTGGTCAGTGGTGTGGTGTTGCAGCCTCTGGGGCCTTTCAGAAAATGTGTAAATACTCTCACGTTAAATTTCTTTGACACCAACCTTGTTAGTTTAGGAATATTTCTCAAATCCTAAAAAAAAAAAAAAAATCCTTTAAGTTGGCTGACCTTAAATAGAACATAGTCAGAAACCTGCTGTCAATCTTAAATTTGATTGACAGCAGAATATCAAATGAACTTTGCCAGATACTCTTAGAGTTCAGTTGAAGAGTAACCACTCAGGTTTAGAGAACTCTGAATACTTGAAGACATGGTAAAGATATATAAAATGTACAGTTAACATTTAATTTGTTTTATGAAATGTCCAAAGAAGTGTAAAAATGAAGTTATCCCAAAATAGTGTGTTAGGGTACTCCACATAGATCACTAGAATGTGATATGATTTGCTTTTAAACAGACACTGAAGCTTCTGTTGGGAAGGTCAAATTTGAAGCATTTTAAAACAGTTCTGGAAATCCCTACCAATGTGAAGCATGTCAATCAAGATGATGTGTTCAATGATCTTAAAGACTGTTGTTTTCATCTGTAGCCTTAAGAACTATAGAATCAGAAGTGGCTGTTCAGTTACGACTTCCTTTCTGACTGTAAATGCAATAGAATTAGAACACAAACCCATACTGGAAACCAATACACTGGAAACTCCTCCTCTTCAGGGACTCTGCAACATAACTGGCTGCGTCATAAGACGCTGGTGCCATCTATAAACTGGCACTCCTCTAAAACACAGACTTGATAAGCTCCCACGGAAAGGCCACATCTTCAAAAAAAAAAAAAAAATAAATAATTGGAATAGGGTAGTGGTAAATAGAAACAGAAAAAATAAGGCAGACTCACCAGAGATTGAAGAAATCATACAGTTTTGCATGACCTGTAAACATATAATTGGTCACTAGATGTACTGTTTAAATATGTATCACAAACAAGAGTTGAGGGAATTGCAGTTTACTAAAAGATCGGTCTTGACCTGTTGCTTATTTACGTCAAGTGAACTCAGTGTCACAGAGTACGCAGCCAACTTTCAGGAACCTGGTGACGAAGAAAGATGACTAAAAATGCTGGTAAAGGCCATTTAAGTCTAGTTTTCAGACTTTAAGTTATTGTTTCCATTTGACGTCTACAGAAGAGCTATGGTGGAGCAATACAGAATGTTCTAGTTAAAGGTCATGCCTCTTAGAGCACACAGGGGATTAAGATCTACACAAGGATTACTGGCAAAGAGAACTCAACAGGGTTATGAGAGTGTATTTTAGGTTCCCTAATAATCATTTTTATTTCCAATTCCAGCTTGAGGTGTGTCAGTTCTCATACAGCATGTACCTAGATTATGTCATTAGATTTGGTGTTTGACATGATTTTATTTTATTTTTTCTCTTTTTTTTCATGATGCCTTAATGTGCTTTCCAAGCTGGATGAACTGAAGAATCTGTCATTAGACTCATGATTCATTGACATTTGAAGGCTCAAAGTAAACTAAGAAAACATTTTCTGCACTATTATACCACCACAAGCAGCCTGGCTCAAGGTTGGGATTAAATAAATGTGCTCCTTATATGAGTACCAAGAATACTCTATTTCAGTACTCAGTTAAATAGGCCATTAATGAGTGTATTTTTCCTCATATAATTTTTGTTATCTCCAACCTTGCCTGTGTCTGTAATACAGCCACAGATAATTGTTGAACCATTGAGTTCTACACTTGAGCTCAGTGTGAAGGATACAAAGGTCCACTCATGTTCCATACTGCTCAATATATTTTTTTGCATCCTTAGATTAAGTTTTATAACTTTAATTGTAATTGTTGCTTCTGTTACACCAAAGTCAACGGTTTGCAATATTGCCTTGGAAGTATTTTCAAATATACGGGTCATTTTACAGGTACTTAATATAATTTCATCTGACACATCTTAAATGAAGCTTGGTTATGGTTATCATTCTTAAACCTCTGCTACACTAAATATTTTACACTCAATTCTTTTTAAAAATATGCATTTTTGAAAATGTAATTTGGAAAAATTTATTTATTTTATTGCCCCAATTCATTGAGTTGCATATAAATAAATTCCACTCAGGATGATTTATTTCATATAACACTACAGCCTATAACATGTTTTATTTATTTATCAGTGTCCTCTATTTAATTTTCGTTCAGTTATAACCAGCTTTCATGTGCCTATACTGTCAGCAGTATGTTGCCACTATCATGTTTCACCATGGCGATTATGTATTAATTAATGGTGATGTGCAGTGTTTATAAGTGGTCAGACAGAAATTGGACTGTTAACGCAATAAAATGTAAAATTTATAAACTGTCTCTAAAAGCAACAAGCGGAAGCAACAATTTCATGTAGCACAAGAAAACACACACACCTGCAGGGTGAGAAAATCCAAACTACACATATAAAGGTCCTATGTTTGAAGCCATAACCTTCTTTCTGTGAGGCAGTAATGCTAAATCGTAACACCAATGCAGATGGTTCATCAGCAATAAGGGATAAAGCAATATGTGTTGGGGTGAAGTTGCGTCAGAACATTAGAGCAGCTTTCCCAATCTTGTCAACACCAGGATGAACCAGAGAGGAGAGTTGTACAGGAGATACTGCAAGGACAAAACACCTGACGTGTCCAAAAACACAGTAAGGAGAGATTGTAGCATCCTGAACGTCATCAGTGAGTGAGTCAGAGTAAGAAAATAAAACATTGATGTAGGCCATATAAGACGGCTGTGGTGTGAATTGTAGGTTAGTATCTGAGTCACTTTTGTTTATTTTATAAATAAAGGACTGCTATATGAAACAACAAACTTTATCTTACTAAACACAATTTCACAAAATCTGAAACAGGTTTTGTTAGTTTATTTTGGTTTTTGGGGAGTGGGAGGACTTTAAATGTACATTACAATTTGTAAGTGACATTGTAATGACATGATTTTCTTTTACCTCAGATTATGAAGAAAACAAAACATTGATGGAAATGTACCTAGGAAGAAAGACAATAAAAATAAGCCATTGTTCGTGGACCTCTGGGATGGGATCATAAAATAACTGAAAAAAGGTTAAATGTGCAGGGGGAGAACAGTATAGCTGTCATCGGTTCAGGAATTTGCAGATATCATGGCCCATCCCTATTGAGAATGAAGGTGACTGGCTGGAAGGTTAACAAAAATGGTTACTATAAATAAGATTTTAAGAATGAGGGGATCTTGCTGAAGGACAATCTCTTTGCCAATCGGGTTTTTGTAGCTGAGGTGTCATATGGAAGCCATTCTTCACTAGAAATGACATGACTGTCCACTGGGAGTGTGATGAAAGGCTCTACAATGGCACCTGACCAAACTGTAAGAAACATTTATGAACTTATGAGCAAAATGGTCAAAACCTTGTGTCCAACACCCATTTCCTTTGAATTAGAAGGAAACCAGGCAGTGGCATTGCTTTATTAACACAATTCTTATTGTCTAACATAGAGAAGGTCAATGGATCAATCCCCATGACACATTTTTATATTCTTTATTGTTTGAGTGTCCTCTAGTGAGACCTTGAACTGCACTTTGCCTCTGATGCATTCAGTGGTGAGTGGGTGTGTGTATCATAAAAGTAGCAAAAAAAAAAAAAGCTGTGAAAGCTCTTACTGTACTTGATGTAACATTAATTGTCCATTTGGGACATGAATAAATCTGAATCTGAATCTACCAATTACTGTAGGAATATAGAGCCGTACATTCTTAAGAGAACAGATATATTTACCCAGAACTTTCATTACATACGTCCATACATTTTGTTTTGTTAGGGTTTCGGCTTAAACCCAGATTTTTCTCTATTACAAAACACAAACTTTTAGAGCCTTGAATCCCCAACAGCTTTCAGCAATCAGCTCCATTTGGAATAAGTGATTGAGACAGCAGTTATTTGTTTTGTGTTTATTTTAAGATGTTAACATTAAAAGTCATGCCATATCTGAGAAAAGTTTGTTTTTTTGTGGTAAAACAAGATAATCAGATGCTGAGTCAATTCCCTTGAACACACTCAAAGACTAATTTTATTTATTTCAAGAGGGCAGAGGAGATGACACAACATCTCTTCCATGGCTCTTACTGGATGTTGGAGCTGGTTATATGATTCAGAGGGGGCCCAAGGCTATTGACTCAGCTGAGCCCAAACTCCCTAACATTTTACAAAGTTACAGGATGGCCCAAAGCAGTCTGAATGGGAAGAGTGTACATTGGCTGTGAAAGCTCAGAGATTAATTTCAAAAGAGAAATTCAGAGGCTTGGCCTGTTTTATCTGATGTTGATTATTAATACTGGGTTTTACTTTTTTAATTTCATGAGGATAATATGCTCTTTAGAGAAATGGACCATGGGAAAGGTAGATCACTGATGCTCATATGTTTACATAAGAGAAGTCTGGCACGGTCCTGGAGACTGTTCCGGTACATCAGTGAGTGTTTAAAACATTTTCTTTGCACAGTAATATTCAGACACATTTACAACGATGAAAACCCACTCACAGTTTCACACCGGTAACCAGTGAAACCTAATGTATAGCCAGATTTTATTACAAATTGAGTCCAATCTAACATTGTTTATTGTTCCCTTTATTGTTCGAGTGTCCTTTAGACACTTTTAGACACTTTTAGACACTTGTACGTTTGAAAAACTTGCAAGTTTTTCAAAAATGTAAGTTGAAACAAAATGTGAGAAAAGAAAATGGATACTTTAAAACAAACAGTGGCATATTTATTTGTCTGGGTTGATTCTGTTAGATCCAGATATGACTAAATGTATTAAAAAATGTCTTTAATAAACATAAATTAGTCTTCAGAGAAATAATTTCAGCTTGAAGGCGAATCTACAGCTTCCTTTGAGACAGTCTATAATACTCCTGTAGCAGAACAGATAGGTATCTTAAGAGAGTTAAATACATCAGTATGATAACTCACTGCCTTTATTGAATTTAAAAGTCTATAATATTTGCTTAGCAGAACAGATAGCTACCTTATGGGAGTAGAAAACAGCAGTATGACATCTCACTGTCTTTATTTAATTTAAACGTCACCAACTGAAAAACTTCACTAGACTGGAAGGAAGTATGAAAATGGTTTTATCCACTAAAGATCTTATAAGGAACACAAAACATTCATGGGAGAGGTTATGCTGAATTAGAAGTGGCAAGCCTCCCTCAGCATCCCCCCTCAGCATTTTCCCATCCCTCCCTTAAAGAATGTCTGGATGTAAAAAAAATAGAAAGAAAGAAAAAAATAAGTAACCTTGGGGAGATCAGAACTAAACAATAACTAATTCAGCATGTGTTACAGGCCTTCCTCCAGTGTCTTAGACACTTCCTGTTTGTAGAAAAGATTAGTTGTCTGTACATCTCTGTTCATTTTCTCCAGACTAAAGGAGTTCGGCTACATAGTTTTGCATGCCAAGAATCAACCTTTGGGTCATTAAGTTCCACGGCGTTAAGATGTAGTTGAAACATGGTTAAAGCTAAATAAAAAAATTTTTTTTAAAAAGTCTAAGTCCAAGTTTAACTAATGAAAAGGCTACCCAGCTGATGTGATAGAGGATATTATGTTTTTAATGCTTTGGCCATGTTACTGTCATCCTCCCACACAACCGCTGGTTCTGAGTCATAGTTTTGACATATGTTGGTCATGGCAGTAACAAGGCAGGTCCGTTCAGAGTGACAGGTGCAGTAAATATTTTCTGAACCTTGACTACGGAAGAAGGACGTGTGAGAGAGCTGTCCTTGACAGCTTCACGTAACACTGGGAAAATAAAAGACCACTTAACGTCACATTTAACATGTCTGGGTCATCTGAGGAAGATTATTCGGCCTCTATGCATTTCGTTGGCTTTTTGATAGACCGAGACATAGTAGAGCATGAAAAGATTATGAGAAATATATGGTTTTCAGCTTTTTTGTAAAAGTTTTATTCTGAAATATGTGGCATGGATTGAAATACAGCCAACTTTATTCTGATACCTTGATGTAAAAACTAGCACCAAAACTGACAAGCTAGAAAAGCATGAATCAGGGAAGCCATCAAAATGCCCATGGTAACTCTAGAGGAGTTGAAGAGAACCAGAGCTCGGGTGGAAGAGTTCGTTGACAGATCGGTTGTGCACACAAAATATCTGGTTTTAATGGAAGAGTGGCAAGAACAAAATTATAAAAGCTCTCATTTGCTGTTTGCTACAAACACCGTAACAAGCATTTGGAAGATGGAGACCTGGTCCAATGAGACCAATCTAGTTTCCATTCAGCGCATTAAAGCTCAAGATTGTTGCTTTGTTACAGCTTTATAGGCAAAGAAACAACCTAATACTACAAGAAAACTGTTTGTCTGCTAACTATCCTGTTTCTTTGCCTTTGCCTGATGTTCAGCAGCAGAGAGCTAGGGGGAAATATTTTCTTCTTTATTTTACAACTTTTGTTTTTTATTTTCTGTGAATCCTCAAACTAATCATCTGTTCTGTTCTCTAAGAGATACTGTAAATCCCCTTGGAACAGCCAAAGATCTTGTACTACCTTAAAAAGTAACAAAAGTTGAACTGAGCTTTCATGGCAGGAAATATTTGATCATTTCCACCTGTTCTTTGTGTCAGTCCTGCCAAGATAAAATGTGTTCAGCTCCCACAGGAATGATGAGGAAGACATGCATAGTAATTAGAAACTGAAAAACTGTACAAGGTGGACAATTTTCTATTAAAAACTTATGATGATCATTAAGACTCCATGTCATTCATCTCTGATATAAGCTGTGTGTTGTGCGCTCAGAGTAATGTTGCAATACACAAAAGAGACGTTGGAATATTTCAAACTAATGAATGCCATATGTGCAAAGAAAAAAAATTATTTGTGTTCTCTATTTATTCATTATGATGAAATCCAAAATGGCTTGTTAATGCTAATTAAAAATGCAATTTGTTCACACAATGTGAATTTCATAGAAACACAGAGTATAAACCGGTCAATGTTACAGACAATAATGGCACATAAAGCTTTATAAAATTATTCTAAATTAAGCATATCTCTAATTGTGTAGAATTTTTTAAAAATCTACTTTTTGGAATTTGCTTACTTTTATTAAATGGGGAGACAATCCCCAATATTATTATTTTTTGTTTTTTTTAGTAAATCATAAGTACCATAACTTATGGTGCCCCTACACTTTACTTTTTAAACTTGATCAATATGTGAAAATGTTTAATTGATAAAAGAAAAAAATCTTGAAGAGCTGATGCAAATGTAACGTAATTATATAAAAATGACATTTTTATTTATTTTAAGATATTGGAATGTCTTTACTGATTTTTACAAGGTGTGCTAATAGATATGGAGGGAGAGATTTGTTTTCCGAAAGGAGATTAAACAGCTCCTTACTCAATCTCGATAAGCACTTTATGGTCTGAACTCAATCTTCACATATTACACAGTATTGTGTTTCTCTAGTAGGTGGTTCTGCTTTGGGTTTGGCATTTCACCAACTGTGTTGCTGTGCTGCACAAGGTCTGTCCTTCCCTGCGGTGCTCCCTGTGCTACCAGTAATTACGACAATTCATTCTACAACAGCTTAAGCGCTAACCAAGCTAATCTTGTTAGAATGATTTGATTAGCAAGAACATCAAGCACTACCACACCTCAGAGCAATGAGTGTAAAAGATGAAGCCTCATCCAATTTCTGGCCTTTCTCACTCAGAAATGACGCAACATACAATCAATAAATCAAATAAATAAGCCAGTATTTTTACCTCTGTTGCACAATGTTGCAAAACATTGTTTTAGACATAATCTTGGATCGCCCATTGAAAGAGGATTCTCTTTTGGATTGCTGTACCGTCCACAAATTCAGACAAGCACCATTTTTCCTTTCTATAATAGTAACCATCCCTGAAGAGACAATATTTTCCCACATCATATTCTCACAAATATCCATTTTTAAATCATCAACATCTGTTTCTGCTTGTAGTTCAAGAGTGTAAATCACTGTTATAGTGCTGGGTGTTGCAACAACATCCTGTCCCCACAAAAAAAAGAAAAAAAACATGTTTGTTTTGTAGAATATACAGCTAGAGATTCAGGGCCTGATGCATAACTCTTCGTCTTCGCTTCCTGAGAGGACTCATGGGGTCAGATGCCGGCCGTTGATTGTTCCTGCGGCAGCAAAGGGCGAGAATTTGCTGCCGCAGACTCTTTCTGCTCTCATAGAATACACCTACCCTAATGGATAGTTCTTATCATTCGCAGTAATTGAAGATATAATGGAGCTGAACTGTAATCCCTCCAGCGGTGTAAATGGCTCTGTTGCTGTGCAAAGCAAGATAAACTCTGACAGCCTGCCCTCTTTGAAATACAACAGGTATAAAACTGAAGAGATATATACCTGCATGTCACTGTATTTCCAAAAGTCTCGCCAGACTTTTGTATTAGTTCCCTTTTGACCTCCTGGGTATTTTCACCTGTCGAGGTTCGCTCTAACTTGGACACTTACAAATGGTAAGGTCACACCAGAGTGAGGAAAGGTCACCAATCGGGCTAGCTGCAGCTCCTCAGTTGTTTGTGTTTCCTTTAGGTTCATGACTTTGTTCATCTGCAACTCTTTGTTTACTAAAACTCTGCGCACTTATTACACAACAGCCAAGGCCTCGCTACACCTCAGCATGCTTTAAGTAGGGAGGCAACTTCTCAACTTCTGTCAGGATCCTGAAAGAGAAAATAGTGAGAGACAAATACCTTTAGTACCGGTCTGTGCCTGAAGTTGCATGTGGTCTCTAAAAATACACATTCCTTTATAACGTAGCTGGATTAAACGTTCTCAAAGTGGTCAAGCTTCAGATTCCTTCCCTTAGAGCTAAAGACCTTTCAGTCACAAGAGAGTTGAAAGAGAGACATTGGAGAAGTGCTTGTCCATTTATAACTTCATTATTTTATGCTTTCGCAGTTTTGGTTGTTTGGTACTTGGTACAAAATAGGGTCGTCTGCCACAGGACATTTCGTACCAACATGCATCAATTTATATCCACACAGTGGAAATATTTTACCCACTTAGGACCAGTAATAGCCAGTTTACATGCTGTAGACAGTGGTGAAGTTTGGGGGGGATAGAACAGAGTCCCAGAGAGTGTGTAAAAATAAAAAATAAATCAAATAAAGAAGTAAAATAAGAACAGCTGAATCTCATGCTGTTAAACAGGAAATGTTTGGAGAAACCCCAGCAATGACTGTAAAACCCAGCTCCTCCCTGCCAGCCCCAACTTACCCCCTTTCTGAGTTCCCCACCCCCCGAACCTCTAACAACACTGCTTGATTCAAACTGAGAGACAGCATTTAGCAGCTATTAATAACACATGATGACAGGGTCCATCATAATCAAAGCCTGGTTGCTCCTTTCAGGATGAGTCGAGGGCAACGGACAGGGTGCTGATATTATGAGATCACTTCATGACCATAGCTCGAGAAATGGCAAGAAGTTCAAGAACATTCTCTGCATGGCAGCAATTTTCAAGTAAATTTAGTTTATACAAAAGAAAGCGATTAAAAACACACAGCTCTAGAAAAGCCAAGAACATCAAGAATACCTTTGCATGGCAGCGATATTCAAATTAAATCAGTTCGTACAAAACAAAGAGTCAAATATAGTCAAAACAGAAGAGCAAGAACTTTAATGACGCTGTTTGTGTGAGAGTGTGACTATGGCTTGTTGGGTAAATATAGCTGGGCCAGGACAAAACTTAACTGGCTCCAATAAACTCCATTTATCATTGTATTGTGCGTGTACGTGCGAAGGGGTGTGCATGTATGTGTGTGTGTCTTGTTGGTGAGGAAAAGAGAGAGAGAGAGAGAGAGAGAGAGAGAGAATTTGGAAGCGTGGGGAGGGGGTCTGACTGTGTGTCAGGCAGGAGTCCTGCTCATCTCGCTCCATGAGTTAAGTTAAATCACAGACAGGCGCTGGCACTCTGCAGTGGTCTTTCTTTGTCCCTCTGTTCATCCAGCTCTGAAGGCGTCACACAGCCTCCTGGTTCCACAGCTGAAGGTAAGAGCTCACACTCTAACGAAAGTTTTTATGTCAGAAAATATCTGGGTTTCTGTTGCTTTTAGTAATTAAATAGTATTTTTCAGGCAGTCAGCTAGTGGCTACCTGTCCTGGGGCAAAACACTGGCAGCTATAATAATCGTTATGTAATGACAACTCCACATGTTATTTGTAACCATTGCTTTGACTGGTGAGGCCCACCAGTCAAACTTTTTTGGTTAGGTTATACATGTAAAAGATCTGCAAAGTTTCTGCTGTAGCTTTTGAAGTGGCATGAAGGGAATTCTGCAATATATTTCGCAACCTATGCAAAGTAGCGTGTTCATAGACCCATCAGATTAGATCTGCTTCCTGACAAAACAGAAGTCGCATTCCTGCTGAAATGTCCAATTTTTAAAGAATGTTATCTAAAGGTAAGCAAAAATTGTTTGGGGAATAAAATCAAGAGGACCTGTATGAATAAAGGAGACTATTAATGAAGTATGAACTTGTTTCGGAAAGACTTTATTCTTGACTAGAATGTGAGATATATACAGTAAATAGGTCTAACTTTTCCAGATGATTCGCAATGTTCCTAAGAGCTGTTCCTACGTTTTCATATTTATAAGGAAGGCAGAGTCAAAGCTCTGCAGCAAAGTAATCCTCTAATGGACTAAAAATAAGTAGGCGAGAAAATGACTTCTTATCTGTTGTGTTGTAAATAGACATGAGTATGGTACAGGAAATGAATAGAACTCTGTGGGCAGAACCTTGTTCTGTTTAATTGTGCAGGTCACATGTGGACTCAGTTCTGTAAACAAACAGCTGCGGACCTGACATTTGAAGTATACAGTTTCCATCAGCTGCTCTGCAGCAAACCGTAAGACATGACCCAGTTAGCTTATGCCAAACAATAAGCCCAATGGGGGCACAAGACCTCAATACAGATCAAGTCTAGCTGCAACTATCTAACTTATCTCTACGTTTATTTTAAACTGCACAACACGTTAATTACATTAGAGCAAAATTAATCTGTGCAATATCACAGTCACAAAAAAATGACTTGGTTGCAACATTTGGTTGGTTATATTATGTCAGATATCAAGAATAAAAAGAGACATGGTTTCTAATGATATAAACTGGCTATTTGGAAAGACTTTCATTGTCCTTTATGCCTACAACTGATATAGAAGTAGGGAGAACAGTGTAGAGAAAGAAAAAGAGTAATGAAGAAAATATGGATTATTCACAATAGAATAATATGCAATAATCAGCAATGTTGCAATTATTTTTTTCTTAAATCTTGCAGTTATTCATACCTTTGGCAAATATAGATTAAAAATAATTTCCATTTAAATATAAAGCTTGTTTTCAGTGGGAATGAAACCGGTGTATCTGAAATAGTAGGAAATGTATTTTATCTTCATTGGCAGTACAGTAAATATAGATAGACAGACAGATCATGTTCAGCTCAACCCACCTTTAATTATCTTTTCCTATTTCTCTTGAAGGAAAATGTATCGCCACATCACAATGCTGCCACCACTCTTGGTCTAATATGAATGAATACATACACAATTTTTTTCAAATAGTTTCAGAACACACATTTACTATGAAAAGCTCTTTTAGCACATACTCAAAGACAGACAGCACCTGGAATTTAGAAGAAATCACTGCTTCAAGTTTTCTTCAGCATACATAATCTTTTTCTAAAACTATTCCCACTTACGTTTGGGCATACATATACAACATTTCTTAAATACTTTAAACTTTTGTTGTGCAATTTTACTTGTACAACTTCGTAAAGGTCCGTTTTTGAACATAATCTTTTATATTTTCCCTCCTTCTTGTCAGATTGTTTTTGTTTGTTTTCTAAAATAGATCTTTAGTGTTTTTCAAGTTTTTGTTGAAATTTGATCAGGGGCACATGGATAAAATGTTCACGGTGGCGACTATGCTGTCACTTATTTACTTCATTTTTCTCCACATATAGATGCAAAATACTTTATATGGAAAATACAAACAGTACGAGAAGCTTTGAACTTCATTTGAAATGCCAGCTTAATAATTTTGAGGAAAGTTGTGAGAGGGTATGGTTAGATATAACTAATATTAATCCTAATATTAATCCTGAGGGAGAAACTGATAAGTTATACTGTCTTGCAGTTTTAGTGCAGGCGTGAGTTAGTTGTGACAAATGGAGGTGAATGTGTGCTCTTCTAACTTAAGATGTGCAGGATGTGAAGAGTTGAAAGCACCTATTGTTGAAGGAACTTCCTGTTGACCAAACGAGGCTGAAATGAGAGGACGATCAGGAGATGGCTAATGCATGCTTCCTAATGTCATGGTGAACCATGCACTAGGAAGCATGGTGAACCTTGCTTCCTAATGGGCTTTGTATAAATCATTAACTCCATCAGCCAGAGACTGTAGTTGCTTCTCGCTATGGCTGACCAGATGGTGGTGCTCATGTCAGAGCAGATTGGTGCTACAGCTGTGGGCAGCTTCGAATAACTCAGTTGATGGGAACCTCATTTCTGTTTAGCCCGGGTTACTTTCTCCAGCAGGATTCCCATGAGTTCACGCAGGAAGAGGCACATTTGAATGCCCCTAAAATAGGATGAGATGCGGAATGTTGCAACTACATTGTCACTCAGAACTCAGTCAGTAAGCTTTGGGTCGGAAAAGTCCACAGACTTCCTCAAAACTTTGATTTTATCTTTCATTGTAAGCAGCTTTGTGTTTGTAGACAGGCACAGTGACACACAGATCTTTGTCTTGTCTTAGAGGAAGCAGCTTGCTCATGGAGCTTGTGAAGTAGATGTTTACCTTCCTGAGTGTGGTCGCCCAGGGTTTATGGCTACCGTTTAGTAATGTACCATCTCACTCAGAGCTGAAGCTCACTGGACTATGCTTATTAACCTGTTGCCGATCAACCTTCTGTTGGAACCACCTCACAATTTTTACTGTGTTCTCATACGTATGCATGACTTTCAGCTTTGCTTAAATAGCACTGCTCTAGCAATCACTATCCCCCTCATGGAAAAATACCAGTGGTCAACTAATCACATACTGGTATGTAACCTACAGTCCATATGTTGTCAAATTGTTTCCACTTGTGGTCATCTGAAATGCTTTGACCACCAAGAGATTCACTGTAACACTAGAGCCTGAAATCTTTTTACCTTATGTCTTGTTATAACCCCAAATTCTATCTATTTCATTGGATTATGTGACAGACTAACATTAGCCATAGTTGTGACTTTTACTGGACATTCACTAAATCATCTAAATCATTTCATTATAACCATGGTTGTAAATTTAGGGTCATTGTTCTGCTGAAAGGGGAACCTTTACTCTAATCCAGGCATATGCAGCCTTTAACAGGTTTTCTTTCAATTTAGCTTTACATAGAGCTCTCAACGGTGCAGTTTCTCTGTACCTACTGAAGAAAAGCATTCTCACAATCATGATTTTGTCACAATCATGTTTGAGTCGTGGGAAAATCTGCTTGCATATGTTTACTGTGTCCCCTGCACGACTTGTGCTTGAGCTGTGGATCTTTGCAGATCCTCCAGAGATACTATGAAAGTTACCATGATGGTCCCATTGTCTGGCCTGTCAGATTAGGAGGACGGCCATGTCTTTCTAGTTTTATAGTCGTTCTGTTTCCAGTTGATGAATTGAACAGTGGTCTGAGAGATGTTCAAGGTTCTGGATATTACTTTGTAACCTAACCCAGCTTTAAACTTCTCCACAGTCTTATCCTTGACCTGTCTGCTGTATTTCTTGATCTTTTGATGGCTTCATCCAGTTTTGAGGTAACAGACCAAAGAGACTGAAGAAAAATGAGTGGCATCAATTTGAATAAATACTTAAAACTACTAAACATTTTCCTTCCGATTCACAATTATGTGATGCTTTGTGTTATTATGTTATCTAGATTGCATTCAGTGATTTTGAATGCTTTTGCAAGGCATTGTAATCTCAACCTCTAAATAATGGTGTGATTCTTCTTTGAATAATTTTTTGATTCACAGACACAAACACAGAAAAGAATATGTCTAGGAAATACCAGCAATGACATCTCTGGTCTCTCTTTGCTCTGTAACCATTACAAAGGAAGGTCTGTGCAGGAAACTCTGAGAGCTTTTCATTACGGTGTTGCCATTGGCACCCGTGCACCTTCCACACTAAAGGCGCAGTACCCACATATGCAACCGATACCACTGTTGCTTTAGCACTCGGAGAATTCATCCGCTAAAACCTGGTGGAAAATGAAGAGATCCTCGAATCTAAGATAAAAGCGTTCCACTTCACGGCTCAGACAGCTTTAACTTCACTCCGACGGCAGCACGAACCCAGTTTCTCAAAGAACAAAATTTAATTTTAATTGAACTAACACTAGCTTGTTATTTTTGCCTAAATCTTTCAATGCAACACTTGTACTCTCTGGTGAGACAAAAAGAACACTTGAGTGCAACTGTATTGCTAGAGTGCCATCTTGTGGCAAGACACAGTTTCACTAACCTGGTACTGTAAGGACTTAATTTCTGCCTTTTGTCATTATCTCACAAAACAGTCAACTTAATTTCCCTAAATCAGCCCATTTAATTTTTATAGCATCTTCAAGCTATTTACCTGTTCTTGAGCTCAAAGCTCAGCACATGTCTCTCTGTGTGTCTGCCTGGTTTAATGAATCTACAAACGTCTTGTTTGTTCATAATTAGTAACAGAAACTGTCTTTATAGCCTAAATGTTACATACACACGCCTTATGCTAATATTATTGCATCAGTTCCACTAATGACTCCACTAAGCTATTCTATTATACATAAAGACTATCAGCAAATGGGAGGATTTTTATTTTTACAACCTTCTCTCATTCTGCTCATACAAATGAAGAAGAAGAAAAAAAATAGCCCTGGGGCAAATTTTCTGTGGCACGCAGGTTTGATTTTCTCACAGAGTGAAGTTTCCACAGAGCCGAATCCCTGCTGTCCTGTTTGTTTAGGTGTGTGCTGATTAGAAGTTCTCACGCTGGGTGTGATGTATCTCTGCACGCCAAGGGTTTCAAACATGACAGGTCTTTTTGCGGCGACCGGAGCCTTGGAGCTCTTTAACTCTCTCCTCGCTGCTCCCTCTCGCACCTCTGCCTTTAATGCCATTGTCATCAGAGCTCGGAGCTTTGCCATGAAAGCCTTCAATTAGCACAGGTCATAATGCCGGGTGTAAACGTTCATCTGGGCGCTGTCAGTCCACAAGTCTGATAAACATTCCCAACTCCCCCATCCCTTTTGCCCTTCATTAGCTGAGGGAGAAATTAGAGGGAACGGAAAACAGACCGTCTGAATAATGATCTTTCAAAGCACATTTTTGGAATATTGAAAAACATGTGACATCTGTTTCTCATGGCTTCTTCATTTACAGAAATAACATAAAGCTTCAGGATGGCTTTAATGTTCAGGTCTTTAATGAGCTAGTGCAGGGCGGGCACTTTCATGGGTGCTCGTGTGGATTAGCGTTTATGGACCATGCCAGCAGTAATGACGGCTCCTCTCCCAGACTGTCTGTGACATTTCTGTTGTATTTTCTTTTATAGGACGTGCCGAGGCCCTCGCCCAAGGCCTGTATCAGTTGCCACAGACACACCCCCCACTGACACGGTTCCCTGCTCTAAAGGATCTGGCACTACAAGAAAAAAAAAGGGTGGGGAAATGCCGAACCAAACGAGAGACGAGCCAGCAGGGATAAACTTGACATGTGGCATGTCTGGAAGCCACGAGTTCATCTTCACCCTGGTGCCCATCGTCTACGCCTTCAACTTTGTCATTGGCATCATCGGAAACAGCATGGTGGTAGCAGTCATCTACTGCTACATGAAGCTCAAAACTGTGGCCAATATTTTTGTCCTCAACCTCGCCGTGTCTGATCTCACCTTCGTCATCACTCTGCCCATGTGGGCAACCTTTGCAGCCATGGGTTACCACTGGCCTTTTGGAGGGTTTATGTGCAAGACTGCTGCTGGACTGGTTATGTTCAACCTCTACACAAGCATCTTTTTCCTCACGGCCCTCAGCATTGACCGTTACCTGGCCATTGTGCACCCAGTGCGGTCCCGGCGGTTTCGCACAGTGGTGTACGCACACATCACATGCGTGATGATCTGGCTGTTTGCCTTTTTGCTTAGCGTTCCCATAGCTTTGACCAGGGATGTCCACTACATTGAAAACTCTAAAACCATAGTTTGTGGCACTCTACACCCAAACGACAAAGATGTCAAAAGGCTAAACAATTTCCTCCTGTGCATCAGCCTCATGAAAAGCTTGCTGGGTTTTCTGATACCTTTTGTCATCATCATCACTTGCTACTGTCTTATTGGACGGGCCCTGCTAAGGGTGAAGCATATCCAGAAAAGCTCCTGCTCCCGGGATGACGAGGTGCTACACATGCTCGCGGCAGCTGTTCTAGCCTTCTTCCTATGCTGGGCACCCCACCAAGTATTTCACTTCATGCAGATGCTCACTCAGCTTATCTTGGCTAACAACTGCACCATCCTGGAAATCATTGACACTGCCATGCCGTTCACCATTTGCATTGCCTACTTCAACAGCTGCGTCAACCCCATCGTGTACAGTTTTGTAGGGCGCAACTTTCGCAAGAACTTACTGAGACTGCTGCGATGCTCTCCAGGTGGAGTTGCAAGGCCTCATCCTAGCATTAGCTCTAAGATGAGTGCTCTCTCTTTTCGTGCCTCTGAAGCACTGAGCCTCACAGTCAAGAACAGTGTTCCCTGCGATGTCAAATGACAATGGCCAAAGACAGAAACTGTGAATAGATGAGTTGTCCTCCTTCTTGATCTGTGGTGAAGAGACTGAAAACTGAAATGTCCAAAGCTTTAAAACCTCAGCTGTAAAATATGAGCAGTGAAACATTTAAAAGAAAAAGACCAAAAAACAATCACTACCTTATTATGTCGCAAACTTGGAATTCCATACTGTCCTACTCATATTTTGTAAATCATAAACTTTAATATATTTTAGTAGCGTGACACAAAGGAGTCCTTTATTGTGAAGTGGAAGGAAAATGATACTTACATTTTTGTGATGAATGAAAATCTAAAATGAATGGCATGAATTTTGTATTCAACTTCCCTGATTAAGTTTTCAGTAGAACTAGCTTTTGCTGAAAACACAGCATGATGCTGTCACCACAGTGTTTAAGCATGGGCCATGATGTGTCCAGTGTGTCCGTTTCCACAAGAAGCTTTTTGCATTTTGGCCTTTTGACCAAAATATTTAATCTTGGTCTCATTTAATCGTGGTCTCATTTTATTAGAGAGGTATTTTCCACATGATCTGCCTCCAACAGGGCATGGGGGCACACTACTAATTGGTTTCTTACTGCTTACATGCCATTGTTCCCTGGTCTTCATGATGCTGTTTATTCAATAATGTTGTCTAACCAGCCTAGAATTATGTCGATGTGAAATTACCCACTGGTGGACTCCATTTAATCATTAGATGGCTTTTGAAAGGAGTTGTCTGAGCTGGATTTTATTTGGGGCATCAGAGTAAAGAAAGCTGAAAACACTTTTATGCCATATTTTCTAGGTTTTTATTTGTTTGTTTTTATGTTCCATTTTACAAGTATGCCTTACTTTGGTTTGGTCCGTCACATAAAATAAAATGTAAATAAATTACATTGAAGTTTGTGCCTGTACTGTAATAAAATGCCAAAAGAAAATTTAAGGAATTACTTTTTTGCAAGGTTCTGTAATCATCCACCAACATTGATGTACCAACATTGTATTTGTACCACTTTTGTACCGGTGTAAAAGTGGTACAAATATTTGGGAATTTGTACCACCTCTGAATAACTCCTGAAACTACTGTAACTACATAAGATAGCATTGCTCTCCTAGAAAAGTTTGTGACTAATTAAAGCGCACTTATCCCATTATTTATAAAAGATGTGCATGTTCTGCAGGATTTTGTCAGCGCTGTGGCCTAATGAAACAGTGTAGTTATGTATTGCAGAAACTTCGGTGTGCATTCTGTGTGCTCAGCAGGTTTTCCAAATGCTTTCATCAGTGATCAAGTGTTCGGATCCAACCCTGCATGCTCTGCCTCAAAATGTTCTGCGTGTTGTCATGTAAATTTAAATATGTAATATATTAGGCTGAGATAATGTGATATTGCTTTGTGAGGCTGACAATTTATGTAAAAATGTATATGTGTATGCTAAAGTTCCATGTTGGGTGATATTTGTCTGTGTGGTAAATATATATGATTTTGGTTTTTTTACTCTGTAAGTGTAAATTTTGTGACTAAATATGAGACCAGAAATAAAATTAAAGCATATTAATGAGTTGTTTTTTTCTTTCTTTTTAGATTTTCTACAAATATTAGTCAAATCACACATGAATAACATTAATTATATTTTTGGGAGTAAATGAGGAGTCTCCAAAAAGACTTATTATTTATGACAGTTTCATTAATTATGAAGGCAGCTAATTCTTTGCTTTGCACAAAAAATTAACAGGTATTGATAAATAGCAATAATAATAATTAAATTTAACAAATACATATACTTTTAAAGGCCAGACATGTTTATTTTCAGTGATGGTGATTTTTTATTAATTTTGATTAACCTTTCCATTACTACAAAAATCTAACTACTCTATTAAACTACGCTATGTTTGAGTTTTGCTTTTGTTTTTTTCTGGCCCCAGATCATTTTTAATTAGACAATGTTGGCATAATATTTGGACACCAAAACGTAAATGTTTTTTTTTAAAGATTTTTCAGGTAGAAGGGTTTCAGACTGAAGCTGAAGCTGGATGAATATCTCATTCATCAAGGATCTGACTAAAACCATAGAAGTAGATTTCTACCATCTCTCAGATTTAGATATTTACTAATATTGAAATGGCAAAATTTGATCCTTTTTATTTAGGATTAAACACAGATGACGCTGAGGTGTAATAAAGATTCCTATGAATTATTCTTTCTTTTTAAATTTTAACAGAGTCTGACTGTGTAAAACATTAAAGATCTGGCGATGATCAAAAGTTTGAATTATTGAACTTTGGTGCCCTCTGCAGGTCAACCTTTGGATCCCAAACAGTGAGAGTTTGACATCACCATGAAGGTGTAACTGCGATGTATGTTGTGTAAATAATGTTTGGGTTGAGCATCAGTAAGGAGTCAATGCAAAATTCAGACTTAAAGGATTATATTCAAACTTAACATTTAAACTGTAGCTGAAAGTGTTGTAAAGCTGCGACGAATATTTAAAACCATTCACTCTTCAGTGTTTTTATCAGAGATGTTCAGTGTGGTTTAAACACCCAGCTGACAGTGACTCTTCTATCAGAGCTTACAAGCTAAACGAAGTAGAACACCTGGAGAGAAGTAAGAGAGAAGATCAATGTCAATTGGTTGAGTCCATAACACATTAAACTATATTAAAGTACATAAGAAATTAAGTTTTATAATCTAAACCTTAATCCATACGAACCAATAAACAAGAATCAAATTCACTATAAATCTGTTGTGTACCTGGTAGCTATTACCTAAAAGAGATAAAAATAATAATAATACATAAATTTAATCTACAAACTACATATTATTGCAAAGGGGATGATCAGTAAAGGAGCACTTAAGCTGACCAACTGAAGTAGGCACAAGAACAGTGTTTGTAAGTGAACGCTCAAGTTAAAGAGGTGTGTTCAGTACAAATCCTGTTTTACTTCCAATCATAACATTTATTCCTATACAGGTCCTTTTTTATAGATAGAAGAATGCGCTAATTTCATTCCCTTTTCAAACCCCAATCGTATCAGCAAATGATTCAAAGGCACCACAGCTTCATCACACCTGCAAAGGAAACTTCGCTAACCAATGACCTATTTTGGAGAATGAGGGAAAGAATGTTGTGGATTTTTATCCACACTAATAAGTCTGTCATTAAAGTCTTCATCTCCAATCACTCCCACACTGAGCTGCTGCTCTTCTGGCAACCTATGAGGTTACTCCAGCGGGCAACAGAGATTTACCAATGAAATAAACATGTATGAGTCAGAGTGTAACTTTATTTAAAAGAACACTTATGAAGTTATAATATAAGGAAGTGTTCTTTCACTAGAGTTACTAATATTTTTTTGTGTATCGAGGCATGATTTAGAGGGTGAGTTTTCAACTATTTATCTCTAACCTCAAATGTACAAAAATAAACCCCAGCTTTCAAAATGTCAACATTTTTTAAACAACATCACCACAATTACAAATCCATGAATGAAAAACTAAGTATATCTTTGATGCTTCCACAGAATTTAACTGGAAAAATGCTGATCAAAATTAACTGGTCATTAGAAAATATTACCATTCCCAATCTTACTAGGAATGGATGTTTCCACAAAAACACCCAAAGGCCAGATTATGCCTTTGGATGTTTTTGAAAAATAAAATTCCAATGCAGACTCTACCCTCAGTTATCTTTCAATGTTTAAGTTTGTAGCAGGACAATTGGAAAATAAAAAAAAACAAGAATGACATTTTTGAATGGATTGCAAAGAATAAGCACCTCCCCTCCTAAAATAATATTAGTTTTCAAAAGTGTGAATGAACATCTGAAGAAATATCATAACATTGTTCTTAAGACAAATGAAGTTAAAGTACATTGAATGAAGAAAACAAACTAGCAACTTTAAAATATGTTAGTAGAATGGTGATGATTTGCTAGACCTGGACACTAGTCATTTAGCAGTATTGAAGAGATAAATTGTAAGTTATCTGCATAATCGTTATAACTGTGTAAATCTGGGTCCTGCCATCTATCAATTCATAGTGTTGTGGAAAAACAATTATTGATAAAGTCATACAGAAAAAGACCACTTTAGGTTATTTATATCAAATTATTTCCATGCTTCAGCCAAAGATCAGATCATTAATATTCATGATTTGCAAAACCCTGAAATTGAAAAGGTGCCATTCTTCCCATTCACTTCACCAAGATAGGAGTGTTTTAAACAGCAAAATTCACATAACATCAGTGAGTCAAACTTTCCAGAGGGAGATAGTGCTAGCAGGTTATGAGTGCATAAAAACTTCTGGTAGTGTCGCCTAATGTGTTTCTGAAAGCTTAACCATGAACTCACCCCATCACTGTGTGAGTCTTATCTACAGGCCACATATAGCTGCAGCAAACCATTTACTCCCCGCTCACATGCCTCATTCTCATGGCTCTTTCACCTCTCACCGGGGCGTCCGAGGGGTGCACAGTTAGAGCTCACACCCCTGCTCTTGGAGCTCTCACACTGACTGAACCTCATTGCACGGCTCTGCCCCCTCTGTTGCTCGCTTGTGATTTAGGCTCTCCACCGATACTTTACCAAACAAAAGAGCTTCAGGGATCCTACATAACTCATGTGTTCCCTAGGAAATATAATTTCCTGCTCATGCCTTTCTCTGGAGGGGCTGGAGGTTAATTTCCTTCTAGTAACTCACGGAAGTCTACTGTTTCCTTTTTTGTTTGTTCTGTTTTGGTTTAGTTGTTTTGGTTTCATAATTTTGCTAAAAAAATGAGGACTAAAAACTGGCCGTAATACAGTTTTTAGTCCTGTATTACTAAAAACTGTAATACAGGACTATTATTACAGTTATAATAGTCCTTGTGTAGGAAGCCTACACAAGGAGGCTTCCTTGTGTAGGCTCAGCGTTTATAGGTGTGGTGTGAATTAGGCTTTGGTTAAAGGTAGGGTTAGGAACATAGTAGTAACGGTTTGAGTTAAGGGAAATGTCTAGGTTAAGCATAAATGCAGTTACTAAAATGAATGGAAGTCAGTACAAAGTCCTAAAGTTTGTATGCAGGGGTGTGTGTGCGTGTGTGATCCACATAAATACAATTGTTGGTTTTTCAGCCGTTCATGATATCAGCTATGTTACATTGCTGCCTTGCCGTCTTAATTGCTGTCTTAGAGTGCAACTAGTAGCAGTGCTGTGAAATAGTAGATCTTCTCAGCATCAGAAAGTGACACAGTCATCCTTTCCTGCCCCAATGTGTTCCAGATAAAAGTATTCCTACCCTTCCAACTGACAATTTTTCTACCAAAACAGACCTGAGGTGGACTCACAGATGGAGCCATTCCAGTGGTGGAGGTTTGATGCCTGGGGGTGTTTGTCTTTAAGGCTCTTAGTCCAGCAGCACAGTAGGTGACAACCATAAAGCACAGTTTTGGCAGCATCTCTGCCCTGTGAAGCATCTGCCTTAGTCTGGAAAATGAGCCAATGATCTGTAGGGAGTTTACATACACTGCCGCAAATCACGCTGGCATTAATGTGATCTATGTTTATCTATTTTAACAAAATGAAATATTCACATTTTTAGCCAGTCTTCTTATTTTTGTCAGCTGTTCTACAAAATAACCAAAATTACATGCATCTGTTTGTTACAACTCAATTTATAAGATATTGGTACTTTTATCTTACCTCTAAGAGCCATCTGTCAAAGCTCCATCAAAGTGTGTGACATATAAATAAATGTTACCTGTTATGCATGTGTTTTTGCCCACAAGATGGCAACAAATGATTTTAGCCGAGAAATCTTTTTCCTGGCTTCATTTACTTGGAAAAGATTCACATCACCCTATTAGCAAAGGTAACACTGAGGGACAGATGGGGTGCATGTTACAAATGTTAACTTGAGTGACATTTAAGAATGATGTCATGGGAGTAAATCCTGTCATTGCTAGTTGGAACATTTGTGAATTACCTTTAAATTAACAAAATGAGTGCACAAGTTATTAAATCTGTATTGCAGAGTCAAATGTTACTCCTGATATTAGCAGAAGGTCTGAGGAATCATATTGGCAGGAGGGGAAGAAAGCAGAAACCATGTGATCTGCCTGTCTCAGTGGTGCAAATTCCTCTTTGTTTCTGCAGTCAGACCATCTGGAGCTCTAAGCTAAAGCAGCAGCGACTTTGACTTCTTCTCCAGCTATGACAGGTATGTAAATTCTTCATATTGGCATTTAATCATTGATTTTATTTTATTAATTCAGTTTTTGAGTGTATTTTATTTTCATGATTATTTTTTATTGTATATATTGTTGATTTACAAAGACTTAACAAAATAAGAACAAAGTACATTTACTACTCAAAGATTTGACATCATGCATACATTACAACTGTATTGTATGTATAATACAATACAACACTTTGAAGATCCTGGGTTCATATCCTGACCTGTTATCTTTCTGTGTAAAGTTTCCATATTCTACCTTTTCCTCTCTGGGTATTCCAGTTTCCTCTCACAGTCCAAAAATAAACAATAGGTCAATTGGTCTCTGTGTATTGAGTGTGGTGACCTGTTCAGGGTATACCAAGCCTCTCGCACAATGACTTGTACAGATAACCACCAGCACTGTCGGAATGAAGTTGCATTTCTGGCTGGGCTACTCCAAAATACTTGATATTACTGCATGTTAGAAAAAACATGCTAAATTAAAATATTACATTAAACCTAAATATGCCAGGAGTATGAATAACTTTGGGTTTAATAGAATATTATCAGGCTTAATTGTGACAGAAATTCCACCTTTGGTTAAAAAGAACATCAACTAAAGTTTCTGCTCTACAAGGATTTAAGTGTAGTGCATATATAAACTTGATTGACATTGCCAAGATCCTTCTCCTGGCTTCTATTGATGGTTTCTGGTTAGCACTGGGAGCAATAGGAGAAGGCAGAGGAACTAGATTGTTTTTTGTTTTTTTTCTCAAATGATCTGTCTCATACTGTACTGATACAACATAGGTTCAGTTTTAACAAATATGTAAGTTACATACTGCAGCTATAATGAACTGCTGTTCTATGCTAGTTATTTAGCTGTGGACATTTAAAATTTTATTTTTGTCTTTTAAAAGGTGTCTAATTCCTTTGGTAGGTCACCTATCCACCACAGAACCAACCCAGACATTATGGACAGACAACCATCAACACACAGAAGGACAATCTCCAAATGTTCTAACATCCATTCCTGTGAACTGCAAGATTAACTAGAGTTCCTGGAGTAGACCTACACAGACATATCGTAGAGTTAAGAACTACCTCCAAAGCACATGTCGCGTTTGGTGTGTATATTGGTGTAATTTACAACAAGGACCAAGTTCTGTGATCTATTCCTGCATGTTCTGTCAGCAGCTGAACAAAAAAATGGAGATCTGTTGCATTTTTAGTGTAATTTTATCCTTGATGTATGATTGACTAAGTCCACAAGCTGTCGTGTATTATGTGGTACAGACAAGTCTTGCTCTTCTTGTTAAAAGTCGTTTTTTTTTTTTTTTTTATTGCTGTCAACAACATGTTCTAAAATAAAAAGGTCATATAAATTCTTCATATTTAAATATAATCACATTTTCTTTTGTTTAATTCCTCAGAAGTGGATTTTCCAAGTCCTAAGTACTATATTTAAATTTTACATTTCCTGGAAACAGACATCATTGATTACTCAGTGCTTATAATACTGAAGCAACTATAAATAGAAAGAAATTAAGATATTGTTGCTATTTGGAGTAGAATACGTAAAGTGACCTTGGTTGAAGTTTCCATAAAATCTATTAATCTTTGACTAGGGGAATTGGCAAAAATAAGTCAACAGGTGCACGCAGTATGGGAACTTTCAGGGAGGATGTATGATAGGGACGCATCTTGGATTTGGATTGGTGGATGGGTGAAAGGCTGATGGCTATAAGTGCTGTCTGCAGGCAGGGTCAGCTTCATTGCCAACATGAAGCTCCTGTTGTTTTTCGGATTTGTGGCTGTTGCCTTGGCTGAAGTCACTCGCTTTGAGGGGTAAAGTTTTCATTTTATCAAAGAAAAGCAAATGCTTTGGTGGAAATTTTAGATGAATGTCAGAAGTCGTCGTGCTAATTATGCCTTTGCACTTTTGTCATCGCTGTGAGGTAAAGCATTACAGACTTAAATTTACAGTGTGTTAATGAAGTCATGAGAATCAGGTCTAAGTCTGCAATCTGTTTGCATTCTCACGTTAACGTTCAGCACCACACAACGGTTTTGAAAAACATTTCTCTGAATATTTCTTTTCCTCATGCAGCCAGATGTTACTGCAATATTCAGTCTTAACCAATATGTCTCCATTTATACACTGATACTTTTTAATTTTTTTACTGACTTTGCCTTATACTCAGTTGTTTCTATTTGAAGAGTGTTTGGGTTTGTGTTTGTCAGTGGAATATTTTGATATTGAAATATGGCTCACTATCCTGGGTAGTAAGTCAAGGTAAGTTAAATGTCTATTTCTATGTATTTCAGGTCTACAGTGCAATCTGATAGACTGATTTTACAATCTGATAGATTGCACTGTAGCTTAAAGTCTAAAATACTTGGTTTAATTAGAACATAACAGTATGATTCTACAATATACTGATGGCATAATAATACAAGTTGCTAACCTAATTTACTTATTGGATCCAATATTTCAGTAAGTAAATTACATTGATACATGTAGTTAACTCATAAAGTTTCATACTAAAAACATAAGTTTTCGTAGAATTGGCTTTGTTGGGATAATGAGTGTGTGTTTGGTGCTTTTTAGAAGAAAGGAATAGCAAAAAACTCCTCTGGTATTTCTTTTGAAATTTCATATGGAGCATGGAATTTTTCAACCATCAATAATAATTAGAAAGCATACTGTAAAAAGCCCCGGTTTGTACTTCGTGCACTTAATTAATTGAAACTTGTCGCAAACACACAATGTGCTTCAATTTCTTTGGCTTGGTCTACTGAAAATAGTAAAAATAGCTCAGCTTTATTTTAGCATCTTATGACATGAGTACACAAAATAAACTAACGACATCTGTCCATGATGTTTTCTTTACTTAAATCACTTTCTTTTTTCTTTCTCAGAGACAAAGTCTTTCGACTGAAGCCGAGCCTGGATGCACACGTGACCCTCATTAAGGATCTGGCTAAGAGCATTGAGGTCTACCAATATAGTCACTCACTCTACACTGCTATTCTATTGCAAGGCTTCAGATTTGTTGATGCTGACAAGTGAAAAAAGTGATACATGACCAATAATTTTAACGACTGTGAAGATATACTTTTTTAGGGGCTTGTGGTTGAACATTTCAATTGACAAAAGTTGGACTCTACTGCCACCTGCAGCTCGACTTCTGGAGCCCCGACAGTGAGGATCTGGTGACTATCGACATCAATGTGGACATCCATGTGCCTGCCAGGTACCTCGACATGGTGTACACCATGTTGGAGCAGGGTGGGATTGCACATGAGTAAGTCACTGATAACGTTTTTACATAAGTGTAAATTTCTGTAGATGAAGTTTGAAAACAGAATTTTTATGATTCTACTTACACTGTTCCATCATCGCTGCTCAGGATTCTCATCGATGATTTTCAGTCTGCTGTTGATGGCCAGGCTGACAGCGGTGCCTCTCCCAGAGCTCACAGCTATACCAAGTACAACACTTGGAGTGAAGTACGAGAGGAAAACAACCTCCATCATGAAAATAATGCCAGCCTCTGGTTTTACTTCAGACTTAGTTTATGTATTTGTCTTGTTTGTTTCAGATCGAGGCATGGACCAACACTATTGTCTCATCCAACCCCTCCCTGGTGAGAAAGCAGGTCATTGGAAACACTTATGAGGGGCGTTCAATGATTCTCCTCAAGGTATGTCAGCTTCACCCAGAAATAGCAAATGATTCAAACTGTTCATGAATTTTACTTTATTGTTCAATGTCTTAATCTAATCAAACAACCATAGGTTGGCAAGTCATCCACCTCACCTAAACCCGCCATCTTCATGGACTGTGGCATCCATGCTAGAGAGTGGATTTCTCCTGCTTTCTGTCAGTGGTTTGTCAATGAGGTAAGTAAGAAACTGACATGTAGGTTACAAACATTATTTTCTGTATGAACGTTGTCTGATTAAACTGTTTCTTTGTTTTTTCCTCAAAAATTCCTCAGGCTGTCACTACCTATGGCAGTGATTCTGCCATGACCACCCTGCTTAACAACATGGATGTCTACGTTCTGCCCGTCTTTAACGTTGATGGCTACGTGTACACTCACACGAGCGTAAGTTATGGAATATTAACATCTTAAGTTTCAGTCAAACACAAATTAAACCTCATGTAAGTTTTCAGATGTGCTTTTATCTTCTTGGGAATAACAGAACAGGATGTGGAGAAAGACTCGTTCCAGGATCTCTGGCTCATCTTGCATCGGAACTGATCCCAACAGGAACTTTGACGCTGGCTGGTGCAGTAAGTGCAAAAGTTGAATCTTAATGGAAAATCTAGCAATTTTATTTCACATCTGAAAGAAATACATTTATGAAGAAAATATTAAATCTTTGCAACAGATGCTGCAATGTCCAGAGTTTTATCTGACAGACACCAACTTCCATAAATTTGCATGCTACAAAAGTGGTCACATCTCTGCTTTCTGCTTTTAAAAGACAACAAACCTAAACCTTGTGTGATAAACTAAATCAAGCAAACTATAGATTGATGACAAAAATAGTAAAGAAAAAACAAAACCATGATAGAAAGAATCAGAAATTAGATACTTACATACTAGTATAAAAAGGTACATTTCTTTTACTAGCAGTCAATTACTCTAAATATTTCTTACTATAGGTCTGTTCTGACCAAAACTATTATAATCTTACCTAACCTAAAACTGCCACATTCCAGTTCAGTGGTAGCAAGTGAGAAAAAAAGGTATTTTTTTAGTGTTTGAAAATGTGACATTTTAAATAAACTCTTTTGATGACATAATTGAAGGCTTTCCTCTATTTTTCTCAGCCATTGGCGCTTCCAGCAACCCTTGCAGTGACACCTTCTGCGGCAGCACTCCTGAGTCAGAAATCGAAGCAAAGAATGTCGCCAACTTTATCCGCAACAACAAGTCCACCATCAAGGCCTACCTCACCGTGCACTCATACTCCCAGCTGCTGCTCTTCCCTTACTCCTACACCTACGGCTTGGCTGCAGACCACAGTGAGCTGGTGAGTCCGTGGAGACTAAACGTTATACTCTTTTTCATGGGGTGATGTGTGCAGTGTATATTCAAGAGAAGTAGACATAGCAACACTTGAGTGGACAAAACTTCTTGTAATGTCTCCTAATGTGTTTCGGAAAGCTTAAGTGTGAACTCAACCCAGCACCATCACAGTGTGACTCTTATCTACAGGCCACATTTAGCTGCTGAAAACCATTTACTCCCCACTCACATGCCTTATTCTCATGGCTCTTTCACCTCTCACCGGGGCATCCAGGGGCTGCACAGTTAGAGCTCACACCACTGCTCTCCAGCTCTACCCCCTCAGTTGCTCACTTGTGATTTAGGCTTTCTACTGACACTTTACTGAACAAAAGAGCTCCAGGGATTCACCATAACTCATGTGTTCCCTTGAAGTATAATTTCCTGCTCATGTATTTCTCTGAGGGGGTTTCATTTCCGTCTAGCAACTCACTTAAGCTTTTTTCAGTTTTTCAGAGAAGCATTGCAAAAATGTTTTGTTTAAACAAGTGCAGAGGATGTATAGATGCAACAAGGGGGTAAAACTGTATATTTTATAGAGGAATTGCTGTTTGGATCTTGTTCACAGAAGACAAACTTCCCCAATTGTAAGAGGTAACGTTTGTCAGGAAAATGAAGGAAAATCCTGTGTTTCAAATGCATTCACATGCTGTCAGATGCCAAGAAACCATATGAGCAGATATATCACACTATAAACAGACGCAGTCATAAAAAAAGATTAAGACACTCGCATTAAAAATATCAAGTTCTTTTCATTAAAATTTTTACATTTTTCTGACAATCTTTTTTTAACTACTGTATCTCTGAAAAACATTATGAGATGAGTGAGAAATTTGAGGGCTTTCTTGCATGAAAAGCCCATTTCAAGTAATCCCACAATTAATATTAAGATCAAGATCATAATCTACATTTTTATGTCAACAGTAGCAAGAGCCTGCTGAAGGTATTGTCATTTTAGCATCCACTAGCTGTTCAGACAGCCAGATCTAGGTGTCTTAGAAATTGCTTTGAAGGTCCTGACTATTTTCTGGATGGTGAAATAACTAAATAAAAATATTTTGGGGGCTCCTTAAATTTGCTACCAGACAAAAGCTGCTCCAATAACCTTCCTGAAGGCCTCAGAAAGATCTTTTAAGCTTACCATTATGTTCTTCAACAGCCACAGGCACACCGAACCAAATGTCTGAGATTTAAACAAGGAAACCCTCAATGGTGTGCTAATCAGTTCCCTCTAAGGTGATGTTTGATTTTGTTCTAGATGAGAATAAATGTGGGGGTGTCCTGATTTATTATTAACCAGATATTATATATTTTTTTACATTTTGAAAGGTGTTCTGGCTGAGTTTTACAATATTCTTTTTAATCTACCACTAAGAAAACTTAGATTAAGGATCCATAAGTTCAAACACGATTAGAAAAACCTACAGGTTTTCCCCAATTTTTAGAGATTGTAGTAATTTTTGCCTTATATTACCAGATCTTTTAAAAACCATCCTTTGCCTTTTATCCCTTTCTCTATAGTTGAAGGTTGCTGAGGGAGCCAGTGCTGCTCTGACTAGTCTGTATGGTACCCGTTACACCAGCGGACCAGGAGCTGCCACTATCTGTGAGTATACACAGCCAACAAATATGTATTGGTCTTTTAAGGGAAATGGAGTATTTGATTAATTGACTGACAGTTTACACCTCAGACAGTCTGCATGATGCTTTGGTCAGTAAGCCTGACTGTCATCTAAGAGAATGGACTTTCCAGAGGCAACAAATGACTACCTATCACTTTACATCAGCATATGTTGCGCTGTGTAACTTTCCCACTCTTTATTTACCCTCAGACCCCGCTGCAGGAGGGTCTGACGACTGGGCCTATGACGTGGGAATAAAATATTCCTACACCTTCGAGCTGCGTGACACTGGTTATTATGGCTTCCTGCTGCCCGAGTCTCAGATCAAGCCCACCTGTGAGGAGACCATGCTGGCCGTCAAGTACATTGCCGCCCACGTGCAGAAGAACCTCTATTAAAAAGTGTGGTAGCCAGGACTCCTGCCCCCTATAGCTCCACTACAACAGCCCTTACAACCTCTAACCAGTCTTCTGCCCTGTTTCCATGGATACAGCCGTCTCCCACCATGTTTTCTCACTGAATTTGACAGAATGTCGAGATGAGTGCAAACAATAAAATCAATGATCCATTCCAACATGCTGAATCAATTTTTTTAAATATATTTATCCTAAGCCCTTTTCAATGTTGAAAGATATAAATAACAGAACACAATAAATTGTAGCGTGTGTAATATTGGCACATCAGAAAAACTACCATGTTTTTTTTAGATTCAAACAGTCTTATACAGATGGCCTTGTTCGAATAGACGATGCTAATCTGTTCTTGAGGATTTCAGTCCAGCAGCACAGTAGGTGACAAACACAGAGCTGTCCGTGGCAGCGTTTCTGCTCTGCAAAGCATCTGCCTGAACATAGCCAATGGTCAATGGTAATTTTATCACCCCTATTGCGAAATCGATTTGGAGCATACTTATTTAAATAAAAGAAAGACAATAGAAACATCAACACATAACGCAACACATCCACTGTTCAAGAAGAAAACAGATAACACACCTGAGTTTTCTGAAATTGACCAGTCAGCATTAAAAGGGCACTAGAGAAGGGCTTCATCCTATTAAGCTGCAGACACTAAAGAAGTCACACAACAGGCCAAAATAATACAATGCATACAAATAGTTCCATTGGTATACTTTACAACTAAATAAAGATATATATGTAAGGAGTCTTAACAGAACACATAACCTCATTTTGGTTTTTCAAAAACAGTATGAAAATAAAGTTGACTCTTACAGATCTTCTCAACTTCAGAAAACAAGCAATTAACATTTATTCCACCATAACCCAGTAATATCAGTGAATGTCTGAGGTTAGTTTGAGAAAATGGTGCATATGGATGAAAGCAAAGTCTGACTAAACTGCTCCTTTAGTAGAGTAATTAGGATAAAATATATACACTCATTGGTCAATGATTTAGGTATTCTTTGCTAGTACTCGGTTGGATCCTTTTTACTTTAGGTTGCAGATAAATTTCCATGTAGATTCCATAGTCTCTGACAATAGTGAATTCAGGGTAATGTTAATTTACTCCTACAAATAATTCATTTAGGTCCAGTTATTCTTTATTCAGCCTCTAAATGAATCAAGCATCCAAGTGAAAAGATTATTTTTGCTGAGTTACTGAGATGTGGAAAAACAGTTTTCCACAATGTTTTTAACTTCACAGACAATCCACCCAAAAAATGGCTGAGAACTGTCACTATTAAGGAGAAAAGCCTTCAGTTCCATTTTTTTAATCACTGTTGTAGCTCTGATGCTGCAACAGATATCTGCAGATCAGATTTCCCTCTCTCCACATTGACTTATTGAATATCTCCCATGTTTTGCTGCAAACACTGAAGGATCTACATTTTCTCAAGAAATAAAGTCTGTTCTGTCCTTTCTACAAAATTGCTGTTCAGTCTCTTTTTCCCTCCAGGCTCTTTTTCATTCCGACATCTGATAATTGTAGAGTCATCATAGTATTTCTGCAGATGAAAGGATTCTGACTTTTAATGAAACACAATGTCGCATCAACCATGGGCCGTTTGTCAGCTAAGCCAAACTGTAAAGGTTTCTGTACAATACTCGACATAAAAAGAGGTCTGTAGAAACCATTAAAAATTCGCCTCAACCGAAAATGCTTTACGGCGGTATATATTTTTTAACCACAAGATGGCGACAAAGATCTTCTTTTTATAGGAGTCTGGATCAAATGTAGTAAATTTAGTAAAGATAACATAGTTGCTTACTTCAGTGATGCTTAGGGATTACCTTAAGGAGAAAAATCATGCTTCCACGTATGACATTTCTAAACATTTTAAATATTTTAAAAATAAGAATTTTAAAAGTGAAAATGTGTGTGCAGAGTCCTCAAAGGTATCTGGTGCTTTTAAGATGTGAATATATGAATCTGGATCGGTTGACACCCCTGAACTGTAGAGGCTGTGAAGGATCATATCGGCAGCAGGTGGGTGTGCGGAGACAGCACCACGTGACCTGGCTGTCTCCGTGGTATAAATTCACCTCTGTCTGTTTAGTCAGCCCTTCTCTTTCCACGCAGAGCAGTGGTCTTTGAGTCTGAGCTACCCCAGCAGTAGCTTCGACTACACCTCTCAGCCATGGCAGGTATGTAACATTTTAACACTTCTAACGGTGTTGACGAACCAGCCGCTGCTGTTGTTAAAGTGACAGTCACATTAGGCGCAGGCATGTTTGCTGGAAAGTTTGTGTCGCAAACCAGTGATTTGTATAATTTTTAGTTGGTTACTTGTATGGCTGTATCCTGGTGTAAAATAAAGTTACTTGCGAGTTCATGTAGGGAGTGAATTGTGTTTAAATCGTACGCCTTTCACGACAGGCATTAATTATCTACAGCTGGTCCTAATGAGCTGGAGAAAAACTAGTTCGCTGAGCTCAGAGTTTAACTTAAAATAAACTCTTAAAATCGCATTTGTTTTTCTTTTTAACCGTTGAATTCGATTTTGTACATTTTAATACTTTAATATTCAAGGACTTGTCTGCAGTCAGACACTCAACGCAACCTGGAATATTAAAACTTTTTCTTTTTTTCCTAGATTTAGGATGTATCCCTTTTTCCTAGGGCTACATCACTGCCTCTACCAATTGAAAAGGGGGTGTGATGTGAAAGGCGTGGTGCTGAGACATGGCATGCACAATTAATGGGAACCATTGTTCTCAAACTGGCCCAGATTTAGACACTAAATGCCTGTGTGCCACTTGGTGTTAAACATTAAGTTGCATAGCACCATGAGACTAACATACAGTTCTTATGGGATTGCAGTTGGATGATGCACAAGTGCTGCAAAACCATCCCAGATCCAGTGATTAAACCATTCCAGTTTCTATAAATTTTCTTAACAAGCAAGTCCTTGTTTGATGACATGACTTGGCATGTAGTTTTTTTTTTTTGGGGGGGGGGGGGTTCCCCTTGTAATGTAATGCAGCAAAGCAGTGTTGGTGCAACACTGGTTATGTAAGCTTTTTTTTTATTTTACTTTTGAACTAGGTGTTTTTGTCCAAAGGGAAAGTTTTTTTTTTTTTTTTTTTTTTCTTTGTTCTTTAAGCTCTAACATATGATTTGCAAAAAAATATTTTAAATGTGACAACCAGTTTACTTCTAACTGTAGAGAAGTCAAACTTGTACAGTTATATTGATGTCTTAAATTGAGTTTAGTCTTAAATGTAATGCAACCTGGTATAATATACCAGTTAATCTAAAATTGTTGCTATTACAATCTAAACTTGTGGACAATAAGTCCCGCCCCCGCACCCCTCTAAAAGTACAGGAAATGATGGGGAGAACTTGGTGGATTTACTTTGTCAAACTTGCAAAAGTCTTCAAATGTATATCTTATCACAGACTGAAATTCTTGCAGTTTTCTTTTTGTATGTTTTAAGGTGAATTACTTGTGTGTTTTTCAAACCCCACAGATCAGGCTTTTGTCACACTGGCTACCAACGACAGCTATGCTCGAGGTGCCATGGTTCTGGGCAAGTCTCTTCGCAACCACAACACATCCAAGAAATTGGTTGTACTTGTTGGCCCACAGGTGTCTAACCCTTGCCAGTAAGGAAAATTCAGTCCAGTGTCTGTATTCCTGTCAGCTCTTGAGTTCTGCTTGCATGATTGATGCATTACTCAGTTCTAACTCAATAGGTCCGTGCTGAAGAACATCTTTGACGAGGTGAAGGTTGTGAATGTGTTGGACAGCGGTGACACAGCTCACTTGGCTATGATGAAGAGGCCTGACCTGGGTGTCACGTTCACAAAGTTCCACTGCTGGACCCTCACCCACTACTCCAAATGTGTTTTCATGGATGCGGACACTCTGGTGAGCTTTAATGTTGGCTTATCCCCAGAAGCTTTAAGAAGCTGTGGCGACTTGTGTAAACATGTTTGCCTTATACTTGTTCTGCATCTTAGGTGCTGTCAAACATAGATGAGATCTTTGAAAGAGAGGAATTGTCAGCTGCTCCAGATCCTGGCTGGCCTGACTGCTTCAACTCTGGTGTTTTTGTTTTCCGGCCCTCTGTAGAGACTCATGGCAAACTGCTTCAATATTGCACAGAACATGGCAGCTTTGATGGTAAGCTAAAATGGAGCATTACTGATTTAGCTACTTTTGTGCATTTTATCAAGTAGTCTGAGATTAACAGATTTTACATGAGTCTTGCCTGTGGGAGTTTTAAGCATGGCACCATTTTTAACTGTAATTGACCCAGTTGGGTTGTTTTGAAAGTTCTAGACCTGCAATAGTTTCTGAAATCATGTCTCTCAGGCATTTCATGATCTCATTAGTGTAAATCCTAAATGGAGGGAGACAGAAACATGACTTTGTCCCTGATTTGCCTGCTTTTCAGCCCAGTCATCTTTAACACTTTAGCATTAACTTGATTTGGGAAGTAAGTTCTGAGGTGCATGATGTAAAGCTTCTTTATCTTTAGCTCTAAGTACAGTCTTTATCTCACCTAGTTTCTGGACACAAGGCCTCCTCTCAGACTTTCTAACGCTGAGCTATTCTCGGGTGTTCACTTGAGGTGGAGTGGAGGTCGCGTCTGAGAGGCCCTGTCTTGCCCAGAGGCACTTGGCATTTGGACTGTTAAAAGCATGGTGCAAATAAACTTTGGATGTTTGCTCCAGATCTCAAATATTGGTCATGGTTGGGTAGCCAAAAACAAATCAGTTTGTTGTGAGATTTCAGAAAATCTTTGACAGGGTTAACACTGGAGTTGATTACGCTCAATCATGATGTATTCAGACAGCATAGTTTGGTTGCAAGTCAAGACTGGCCATTTGAGCATGGCCCTCCAAGTAGGCACAATAAAACTTGTAGCATTAAAGGTCTATGTTGCCTGAGCTACTGAATTTCTAAGTCTGGACACTATGGAGATTAAATTGAGATGGTCTTAAGAAGAGATGGTCTTTAAATTTGCACTTGCATTCTGCATAGAAAGTGATATGCATATTGGACAGTTGTACTCAAATGGCAAAACTAAAATTTTGGACTTGTACCCTCAAGAACTGACTTGGACTCCAGGTCTGAGACTTGAGTCTAGGGTAACCACTGACATGTAATGAAGCTGAAGCTTCTATATACTTTCTACTGTAAAAAGGATGTGTGATTAGCCATTTCATTCCAGTGTTTTGTACCTGTGGCACATCTAAAAACTGCAGGACACCGCCCCTTGAGGACTGGAGTTTGACACCTGTGGTGTAAAGGACAGTGTGTAGACAGCAAATGACTTGTGTCTGTGTGAATGTTGTATCCTGCTCAAACTTAAAGAACCTTTAAACTTGGCTTCAAAACTGTTGAATAAACATGTAATTGTTTACTGGAAGTGCTGACCCTTGTTGGTGGGCAGAAATGACTGGCTTTTTTTTTTTTTTTTGGGTCATGCTGTGAAAGATTCCAACAGGGGTTGTCTTTTTTGAGAAACCAATTAGATGGCCTTGTGTAGGCCAGTGCTTTCAGCAACCGGAATGAGTCGGTGCTTGAAAGTTTTCTGGCAAATAGAAAACTTGCCAGAAAATAAAAGGACTCCCCTTTTTCTACACTAATCCCATTAACTTAAAAAATCTGTCATTTTGTTGAGTTTATTTCAGTTTTTAAACTCATGCCAGTGTCTATCAATGGTGTGGTCTTATTTATAGTCATGGAAGTTCCTATCACATGTGCTATGGCATGTGGTGAGGCTTCTTTGACCTTTAACATTCTACTTCTAGTACATTATATGTGCAGCATTTTTGAACATCAGAACATGTGGGGGGAAATTGCTGAGTATATGAGCAGTTGAACCCAGAGGCTATATCTCAATCTGTGGCTTTTATGCTAACTGCTGCCAAAACAAACTGGCAAAGTTGGAGGCACATTCTTTCTGTGCTCTGCTCATCCCTTCAAAATGAAGAATCTGTTCTATATTGAGTTCTGAGATCCTGAGATGATGGGTTCAGACAAAAGTGCTGTGTTCACTTTAAACTGGAGCTTGTAGATTCATAGTTTATTGGTCAGGACTCTAGAGGGGTTCTAACAACTTTCAGTTAAGTAACTTGTTACTGAAGGTTAAGTCTGCTTCAGTGGTCAAACTCATGAAATGTTTGTTCACTCCAGCATCTTCATTTGAAAGGGAGAAAATGCCTGTGCAAATATTTGTCTAAACAGATTATTTAAAGTTGACTGGCCTTGAATGGGGCTTGGCATTGTTGGAGCTCTAATCTAGTGCACCTAATTTTAGTTTATGGACAAAGTTTGCTTTTTAAAGGGGAAACGAATCACACATCTCTAATAACGTTCTAGTTTGCATGGCAACATGCTGGTGTCTGTAACCCTACTAGGACTTGGGGTCTCTTCAAATTTGACTTCTTGACTGCATAAGAGCTCAAATCTTCTATATGCCACCTAATTGGGACAAAGGCAAACTACCTGTAGCATGCAGCAAATCAAATGGCTTTAATTCAAATATCCACAGCAGTCAGTCAAGTAGTTCAGACTTGTGGGAAAATTTCTGTAATAACATGCATTGAGTGCTGATGAATGGAAGTGGAAAGGCACATTCTCCAAGGTATGCTTTGCTTCACTGATCACCTTCTGCTTATGGCATTTTTAAATGTTCGCAATTTTGAAAGTTCTCTTGGGTGGGCTCACTTTAATAGAAAATCTAAGTTTGACTAAAGGGGAAAATGTTAACGCTATATTAGCATGTGAACAATGCTAATCCATATTAAGATGGATTTAAACTGAAGCTGCTTACTGGAGTCAAAATCTTGCCATGTAATGGTCTCCAAAGTAACTGTCCGATGACTAACTTTAGTGTAGTAAAGGGTCCCATACATCCATTCAGTTAATGGGTTGTAGTACTCTACTGACCTGTCAGCTGTTATCATGCAGTTACTCAATTTTGGCAAAGACTAACTTTCACGTGGCTCAATATTTTGACAACAAAACTCAGGTTGAGTTGCATTATGCTTTTTAGATTGTAACTTTGGGAATGAGGTTTATTTATGTAGACTGTCCTCATCAAAGCAAGAGGTTATTGTACATCATGGAATTTTTCCAAAGAAATAGTTTGGTGTTGGGAAACCCATTAAGTCTTTATCTTGTCACTACAGGAGGAGACCAAGGTGTTTTGAATGGTTTCTTCAGTGACTGGGCAACAGCTGACATCTCGAAGCATCTCCCCTTCATTTACAACCTCAGCAGCATAGCCATCTACACTTACCTCCCAGCATTTAAGCAGTAAGTGTCAATCTACAGAACTTGTGGTAATGAGGGAAAAAAATTTCAACTGTAAATGTAATTTGAATAAACTAGTGCTTTCATTTGCCATTTCCTGTGTATAAAAACACAATTGCTACAACACATCAGTCTGTCAATGTAACTTCGAACTTAGACCAAAGATGTAAGTAGACCCCTGATCACATGAACATGTTGCAAAATTATGACACGACCTTAAGTTACTGGGGAGATGAGCAGTGACATTCCAGTCTCAGCTGAAGCGTCACCCAGCAGCTTCAGCCTGGGTTGGATATCCATCCTGAGGTCACAGCAGCTGACACCCTCTCTTAAAATAGTGCAGATTATTAAAGGCCTTTTTATGTTTGCCTCCTGGATCGCTCATTGTGCACCATCTTAAGCTCTCCCACTCTTTCTAGCTGCATCTGTATGTCAACGCCAGTCTGGATTTAGAAGCAAACCTTTTCCAGAAGGTTTCAGTTTGGCACTTCCTTGTCCATAAATTAGTCTCGCATTTGGTAGTTGTCAACAATATAGCTTAATGGGTTGGCAAAAGGCATGAAAACAAAGTCGACCTTGTGTTTGTCAGCCTCAAACTGTTTTGAATCCATTTTTAGCTGTGGACTTCATTCATACTGTTCCTCAATACTGTTACATTATGTGTAGGAGATGACATTGTCTTTCATGCCAATATAGTTCAAACTTATAGAAACCAGGACTGTTGCTTCATACAGTTTGTCACATCTTGCTTTGCCCTCTACAGGTATGGGGGAAATGCCAAGGTGGTCCACTTTCTTGGAAAGACCAAACCATGGAGTTATACTTTTGACCGCAAAACCAGACAGATTTCAGGAGGTGTGCAGGAGCCTGCAATGCATCCCAGCTTCCTCCTGAATTGGTGGACGCTGTATGCCAGCACTGTGGTTCCAATGCTGCAGGAACATTATGGCGACAAACCGTTTAACTCTGGATGTGTGGAGGTGATGAAGCTCAAACTTTAATTTATATATACTTCTACACAATCTTAATTGGGTGTAGCTGATACTTTGTATTCACAATACATAGAGGCTGATATTGACTGTTTATTTTTTTTAATTTTATTAAAGTAAGTTTTCCTCAGCTTCCAAGGGCTTGAAGACATTTCAATGAAATTTCTGAAAGTCCTAGTGACATTTGGCTGTTTAAATGATGTGATGCATGTTCCATCTGCCTCACCGGTTTCATCCTGCTGGCCATCTGGTCGAAGGACATTTTAGCCATATTTTTTTTACAATAGGGACCAATTTAAGTTTGGGAAATTCTAATCAAAAACTATAAAAGCCTGGTGAAACTGGAGTGTTCTTTAAATGCTTTTAAATTTTACAGTTGGCAAGTTGCGAGTAGGACATTAGCGTTACAGTGAGAATCTTGTACCAGCTAATGTCTCGTAGCACTACCTTTCCTGAGTTGGCTCAAGGAGTTTGTAATAAACTTTATTACAGTTTCCAACTTGGCAGACTTTTTTGTGCTCTGAGCTCTTGAGTACAAGATACTGGCATTGTTGGTAGAACTGCCTGGAAATGCTTTTGGCTACTTTTGCATTGCAAGTACATGCTTTAATTCTGCCTCTTTTCTGTCTTTCCATCCATCTCAAAGTTCAAGCACAGTGACTTGGTCACTTGTGAGACTGTACAGGTATGCAGAGGATTTGGTTTAACTGTTGGCACCTGCCTGATTGCTGTTACTTATTCACTTGTTCTAAACTGAAAGGCTTGGTTTTTCTGCCTGTGCTCATTAATACAGATTCACATGGTGTGGTTATCACAATAGGTGTCAACCGTTCATTTTCTTTTTTTTGTCAAATTAAAATGACTGATTTGGATCTCTTCTCCTAGGGGGAAGGTGGCTCCTCACATGCACAGGCTTTCCAACCCATACCAACTTCAGAAGAACGCAAGGAGCAGTGGGAACAAGGCCAAGCAGACTACATGGGAATGGACTCATTTGATAACATAAAGAGGAAGCTTGACTCTTTTCTCAAATGAAAAGTGAAATGGGGGGGGAAAAAAAAAAAAAAAAAAAGTACCTGCAGTCTGAACAAATGGTCACTGTCTCTAAAACTCTGTAAATGGGTTGCAGTCAAACTTTCTTTCCCTTCACCAGCACTGTCACCAATGTCCAAAGAAGATTAATCTGTAAGAAAAATCTACTTGCCCTGTTACACTGTGAAAACACATGTCAAGTTTACAATGGCATGTACTCAAGGTAGACTTTTAGAATTCTTGTTAGTGCTGGGGGTTTTTTAAACACAGATGTTAAATATCACTCTTTTTTTAACTTTCAAGTCAACACTAGTTCTGTGCTAGAGTTGGCTTTTTTCTAGGATGTTTACAATGCTTAAAGGCAACTTCAGACTTGGTCACTTTGCTAGCTAGCTTCTTTTGTCTCTGATTTGGTTGTGCTGCAACAAGTTTTACTTCACGACCAGCATAGTGGGTGTTTAATTGTATTCCCTCAAACAATAAAAGCAGTGGTCTGTTTCTATGAGCTTTCGTTCCTTCCAAGCTGTTTTGTATCTTGGCTCAAGTTAGGGTGACCATATTTTCATTTGGGAAAACCAGGACACCTTGGAGTGGGGGGGATCTCTGTTCCCATGCATAGAGATGTCTGTAGTTTCTGAAAACGAGGACCCTTTTATTTTTTCTTGGGGGGAACAACACCTTTTTCTTTTGTTGGTTGGGGGGGGTGACACTGTTATGTTTTGTTGGCGGGGGGGGGGGAGATATAATGTATAACTTAAAAACCAGGACATTTCCTCACTTTCTAAAAAAAAAAAAAAAAAAAAAAACCCGGGACAGGATGTGAAATACGGACATGTCCCGGGAAATACGGACGTTTGGTCACCCTACTCAAGTATTTTAAAAGCAGGTTAATGGCTCTAAAAAAAAAAACTTCAGTTTTTCTGCTTTATAATCTAGCAAAAACCCAGGGTATGCCACAAAAGATCTGTAGTGTTAACTACGCTAGAAAGTTTGTTTAGGGGAGATTAAAATTTACTGGCTGGAGACTGTCTTATACAACATGAGCTACAGCTGTTAAGCCACTCCTAATGGTGAGATGATGCTAGATCACAGGTGCCAAACTTCAGTCCTGGAGGGCCACTGCCCTGCAACTTTTAGATGTGCCTCTGTTGCACCACACCTGGATAGAATAATTAGGTCATTAGCAAGGTTCTGGAGACACAAGGAGGTAATTAAGCCATTTCACTCCAGTGTAATGGAATGACCTGTCCAATACCATTCCAGTGACATTGCTGTCCTCCTCAATGATAGGACAGCAGGTTTGAGATGTGCTGTCCTGCACATCTCAAACCTGCAGGACAGCGGCCAACGGACAGGAGTTTGACACCCCTGTGCTAGATGATCCAAGAAGAAAAGTCTGCTCACTGGTCCAAATCCACTTAAGCTAACTTGAGTCCAAATTAAGCATTGTATCAAGAAATTTTGGAGCACTTCATTGCTTTCTTCAACACTTCATGAGGTAAATGTCCACCACAAAAGTGAAAAAGGGATTCTTTGACAACTTCACATTTTCACAGCAGTCAAACCCTCCACAAACCGGACAGGCCCTGACATTCAGCCACTCTCCACTGTGGCTGAATTTTAATTGAATTTTAATTCCGCCACAGTGGAGAGTTTTCAAGCAAGCTTAAGGTCGTGCTACAGGAATTCTCAATGGGCTCTTTGCACGTAGGGCGCTGACGTCACATCCGCATAAGCAAAATGCGGTTTTCTTATTTCCGCTTTGAGTTACCATGACAGCTAGAAAAGATAGTTGTATTTCAGATGCAAATAAAGCAATGCTATGAACATTATCTTCCTAATAATGGGCTTTTAAGTTTTCATGGATTTCCAAACGATCCTGAATTAAGAAGATGCAAATATTCGTTGCTACCACTTAAAGCTAACGCTGCACAGCAAAGTTTGCAGCCTTCACTCCGGATCAGCTTCTTCAGCCTAAAACTACTGGGGCGAGATGGATGGTAAATAAAGGAGCCATTCCTGTGTTATTTCCATAGAATCACTTCTGTATTCAGCCTGAAAGAGCGAGTGTATGGGAATGGGTGAGCAGACCAGAGCCAGACAGCCGAGCAACTGATCCGCCTGTACACACTGCTGTAAACACCATCCTATTTGAGCTCTTCACAACAAGCATGCAAAAGTAATAAAACAAAATAACACGGAGATCTTAAGGAACACGGCCATATGTTTCTAAAAGCAACAACTTTGAACCTGAACAGTAGCTGAACTCAAACTCTGACACCGGTGCTGCCCTACTGTTAAGCTATGGTACGGTGGCCGACAGGTGCAAATGCGCAGCAAAAGAGAAAACATGCAAACAAAAAAGAAAACACCCCCGAATGAAAT
>CAEFZY010069836.1:0-13946 GCA_903066815.1 Brachyrhaphis roseni
GATAAGATAAGATAAGATAAGATAAGATAAGATAAGATAAGATAAGATAAGATAAGATAAGATAAGATAAGATAAGACAAGACATTGATAGGTAGGTTTAGCAATATTTTCTGACAGAGTTCACAGAGTTCAAATTTTCCATTTATGCAAGTCTGGTAACCTTTAACTTCTACCCATTTAGATAAGTAGCTCCCCAAATGGTTTCATTCACAAAATTAATCTCTTGCAGGGACATTCCGGTCCCATTCCTCAGCACTAGTACCACTTTTTCTCAGGACAGCTGCTGATCCTCAAGAATTGACATCAAAAACTTTTGTGTCGCACAAAACAACTTCCAAGTCGGCATATAAATTCTGTCAAAGTCTACACAAGGCGTACAGACAAGTTTGTTGTAAAGAAACTTCTGTCCTTCGGATGGGAAATAGCAAGTCTTGTCTCCTTCAGCTTTGCGCCCTTTAATTTGCATTGTTATGGAAAACCACTGGATTTGGACAGAGCACGAAATCATTGAGGTTACCATAATAGAGAGTGACAGCTCCTCCTTTTCAAATCTATTTGGAAGTAAAATCAAAATTCCTGGGAAAGAAAATCCAGGGGGCATAGAAATATATTTTACAGCTTTGAAAACAGATGTTTTAGGATGTGCAATATGAATTGCACCTGCAAAATTTAAAGTATTAACTAGTGGAAAACATTTCTTATGCAGCAAAAATTAAACAACTCTTGACCTTTGTTGCCTTTGTTGTTGTTTGAAATTGGAAACAATATTTTTTTTTATTGATCAACTCCATTCTGCAATATCTATTTGTGTGGAATAACTGTGCCTTAAATTTGAAAGAAAAAAATGTGTTCAGTCCAACAAATCTATTAATATTCATAGACTGATTTTTATTATTTTTTTACAGGAAAGTTCCTTAATACTTTTACAAATTAAAAGTCTTCTGGCTGATCCTCTCCATTGCTCTGCCTTTTTAGTTATTGGCCTTGTGGCGCAACAAAATAGCCTCTTTCTCACCGCAGGACCCTATAATGAGCCAATACAATGAGGCTTCAGTTCAAGTTCACTGCTCACCTCTCCTTGGTCTCTCTCAGGGTCTTTGTTGATGTTTTTCAGCCCAGGGGAATTTGGGGGTTAGAATTTGGCTGCAAAAGACAATGGCAGACTCAGACCACAATTTTGACTCCCAGAATGACACACAAAAGGGGAAAATTTTTGCTGATTGAAAAACGGTTTCAACCTGTCAGACAAGAAAAGACATGGGGATAATAAAGTTGGCTGATTTTATTGGTATAATGTGACTGAAAACTAAGAAAATATAATTTTTACACTTGCATCTACTTTTCAGAGTATTATAGGCCCATTTCAAATCATTTTACAAAAATGTATAAAACATCTTGTTTGTTAATGTGTGAAAGGAAAGCTTTTCCAATTTTAATCCAGCTGTGACAGCAGGTCTTACATTTCACTTTTATTTATTTTTTTTACATGTGATTTGAATGATTACTAATTGGATAGGCTAATGCAATTGAATCCAACTGGTTAGATTTAGTCACTCTGGCTTGGGATAAAACAATAATAATTTGCTGTGGATAAAATTTTATATTTGACTTATAATGGAAGTACATAAATTTTTTTTCTGTTGATAAAGTCAAGAGTTTGACTCTTTGCAGAACAAATGTGTTGGTTATTATATTTGATTAACACCATTTTAGGATCTCTGAAAACATCACTTCACTGGATAGATACAACAAGGATCTATCTATATTGAGTAGATTGTAGCACCAACATTGCTTCTGTGAAAATATGAAAAAGGCATAGGATAGATTAGGGTTTTTTTTATACACCATATCAGATGTTTAGTGTCATTAAACTAAATTTACCTGGAATTACTGCAAAAAAATGATAATCTCCTTAATTTAACAGAGCAAACCTACAGACCTGATACTTTATGGACTTGCAGACAGTACAGTCTATTTCCAATTAAGGGATATAATATATAAAATATGTTTACAGACCTTTAGCCATTACTGTCCAATCCTATCTTTAGTCAGTAAATGCTTATAAACTCTGTGTAGAGGCCCATAATTATCATTCTTGTTGTGCGTGACGCAAAAGGCATTAGAGAGGTCAAATGGAAAGGCTTTTGGCACTTAGGTTAGGGGTTTTACTCAACATCAATTGTGATTGTAGAGTGCTTTGAGGTGTTTTTTGACTTTTTATCATACAGACCTTTTACAGTGCCTTACAAAAGTGTCACATTTCATCTTGTTACAGCCGCAAACTTCAAAGACACATTGGTAATTGTTACAGACCACCCAAAAGTAGTTTCACTTCTTAGGTGGAATAATAATAATAAATGGTTTTGAAATGCTAGTCACAAATAAAAAGTCTGTTAAGTTTATTACCTGGAAATGGAAAGACTTTGGCACCAAGAAATGTCCACATCTAAACTGACAGGGAGAGATCAAATCTGGTCTCACTGAGGAGACAAGACAGTGATTGTTGAAAGAAAGCCTTAAAATGTGTTATTTGCAATTCGCCACAAGCCATGCAAGGGACATCCACAGTAACCATGTGAAAGAAGGACTTCTGGTAGATGAGACAAAATGTAACATATTCGTCCGACAAGATAAAAGCTAATACTGATTTCTCTTCACTATTATCCAAATGACCTTACGTTGGTCTATCACACAAAGCCATACAAGAATACGCTGACATTGTGGTTGCAACATGAAAAAGTGTGGTAAAAGTTGAAGGGTATGAATACTTCAAAAAGGCCTAAAGGGCCCAAAGCTTAATAAAACCATCATTTTTTCTATATATTATTCATGCGCCTACATCTTATATTTTATAGATAAATATTGTACTATTCTGCAGACAGATCCTGCTCTTCTTTCAGCTTCTCCGAGTGTGTTCTTGTCCTTCAGTGTATAGATACCATCATAAAACATAGTAACCCCAAAAGACATTCCATGTTTACAAAACTCACAAATTATTTAGGGAAACTCAGATGTTTGAGTAGGAAAGAACGATGGCCACACTGATGCAACTTTTTCAAATTGTGAGCAGGCCGGACCAGACTTTATCTTTCCCCTGGTTCTGTGAGAGGTGTTACATTTCTATACAGGAGTTAAGGATTATCTTATTTTTTGGTGTTCTTGGTTTTTGATAATGTCAGAATTGTAAGCATTTCTCATTTCTGCCAGTGACAGCAATTTTGAAATGGAGGGAAAAACTCTTTTTGAAGCAAAACAAAACTAGTCTCTCACCATCAAGATACTATATCTTTTTTCATTATGTAACTTTTTTTTTTTTTTTTTAAATAAATAGATATTCTAGGTTGCATTTATTTGCTGGATTAAGTTGAATGGAAAACAAAACAAAAAAAAAGCAGATTATATATATGTGAATTGGAGAGTATTATGACCTGCATGATTTATTTGTGTATTTCATGTTAGTTTGAGAACAGCTTATTAAACAATTTATATGAGTAAGAATAAATGAAAAGAATAAAATGTGTTGTTTTAAATAGAAATAATAATACAAGTGATAATAGTACATCATAGCGTTTGTTTGATTTAAACGCTTAATTATAAGAAAATTAATAAAGACAAACTTTTTCATTAAATTAGTGGGGTTTTTTTTATTCTCTTTGACTTATCTGAAGTTGGGTTACAGAGGGAACAGGTCGAAAAGGAAACCAAAAATTCCATTTACAGCAGTCCCATCCAGTTTATTCTGTTGGATCCCAAGGTCAGTCGGGGTATAAAATTCTCCAGGAAGTTCTCGGCGTTCTGAGGGTTCTTCTCCCTATTTAGTAGTCATCAATTCGCATCCCACTTTTCTTTAAATGGAATATGTGGATAGTGTGTAAATAGTGTAATGCCAGTGGCAATTAGCTGTTCTGGATTTCATTTAGGAGTATAAGATTAAAGCTATTAATCTTACAATCCTTTAATAAATATGGCTGAATAAATATGCACACCACATGTTTCAGACCTCTATTGGTAGAAAATGTTGAAAACTTTGTGTCATCTCCCTTCAATTCATTGTTTTGACCAGTGAATTTGGGATATTACTTAATATCCCAGTAAGCATTATAAGTCTTGATAAGCTCAAGAAGCATGAATTCTTCTTAAAAATATAAAAAAAATATTCATCTAAATAAATAAACGAACACATATGGTGGTTTGAGCACCCAATATCTTCAAGTCATTGAAACAGTTTCTTGGTCATTCTAAGCATTTTATATTATGGGCTTTAATAGTAGTGAATTAAAAATAAATTGTGCATCTGTCCTAATGCAATAGTGCAATGTGTTATTGTTATGTGCATCCAATGGGTCCAATGCATCCAATGGGTCTATGCAGCAAAAAAGATCGAAGGACCTGCTTGTCTCTCCACCCCCAATACATCATCGCCGCAAACCTCCCTCTGCCATGTTTGTACCGTCGTCGTGGGGAGAGACTGCTACTGTGTAGACGCTATTTCACACTACTCCGTTTTTTAACTATCATAATGTTGACATTCTGAGTATTAAATGCACCCACTGCTTCCGTAAACCATAAGCGGTAAGGCTTTGCACAATGGCAGCCGACGCTCAGGGTGAGTATTTTTTTTTTCTTGACCTAAAAATGCTAAGTTAGCTGTAAGCTAACGTGGCTAGCTAATGCTAATGGCAGCTTTTAAGGAGGCTGCAGCCAAGGTTGTAGGCCGTGTTGTAGATCAGCGACGGAATGTAAAACACCAAAAATGTTTACAGCGCCAATAACAACATAGCACTGCTAATTTTGTAAACGTGATAATAATCAGTTTAATAAACTACTTCAATCACGTCGAGGTTATAAAAACGAAACAATTGCACGCAAGCTAGCACGCAAGCTAGCTTCTAAATTGGTGCACAACTTGCAAGAAAAATCTGTCAACTTTAGAATGGCTGGTATAACCCCAAAGTAACGTGATGTTACCAAAAATTTATTTGGTGTTATGTATTGGCCTGTTTTCGTTTAATGTGTAGCCCGCTTTTAATATTGTACAACTGCTAACTTTACTTTCACAATGGACAAGAACATCTGATTTGACGTGCAATGGGACATATGACATGTTGAGAGCTTTCTAATCAGTATTATATTTTGTATACAAAGTTGAACGGAAAAAAAATCGTGTGTAAGAGGGTACCATCTGTGACGGAGTGTTTTTACTCGAGGCTTGTTGTGTTTGCTTGGTATTAGATTATTGAGGCCATCAGAAGCTTCGAAACACGTTAGATTTAAGACTAGGGTAGTTCTGAGCTCACCCAAAATAACATTACTGTGCACATATAGAATCATTAATAATTGCAGACAGATTATACAGTATTTTTAAATAAACGAATGAATTAGTTAAATTATGTATTAAGCTTGACGTTTATAAACCATATAGGCAACAAAAAAAAACTTACCAAGTGGTGAAATTTTACTTTATACAAGGAATGCACAGTGTTGTTTCCATTACTATTCCATATCATTACTGTTTGTGTATGTAATAAAGGGTTGTTTTGGTAAGTACCTCTATTTTAGTGTTGTTGTTTAGTACAGCGTAAAATATATATATATATATTTTTTCCTTTTGGTAAATGTCACAATAATGATAGAGAGAATATGTCATTATGTCTTCAAAATCAGAACTTTATATACAGAATGATTAATGTCTCTTTAAATAAAGAGGAAAAGCCCAGATGTTGATGTCATGGTTTTGGAAAATTCTGGCAGGTAAAGTGACAGCTGGGATAATTGGAGGCCGACCCATGGATGTATTTTAACACCTGGAACACACTGCTTTCTTTTCTGAAATTTTAGGAAAGAAACATAAAATGTCAGATTTCAGTTTGCAAATGAACACAGGGACAAACACCTTTAATTTGGAGATATGGCCTGTGGCCTGATGAGTCTAAAGTGGAACTGTTTGGTTGTAAGGACCATGTTACACTTGTATGATAAAATCGGATGCTTATAAACCTAGGAACATCAATCCATCTGTGAAGAATGGGGTTGTTTTGCTTCAGGAGGAACTGGTGCACTCTGCATTAGGAAATAATATTATGTGGAAGTATTGAAGCAACATCTAAAGACATCAGTCAGGAAGTTAAAACTCTTTTTCAGATTGATCTTCCAAATAGACAGTAACCTGAAGCATACAGCCAAAGTGCTAAAAAAGTGGCTTAAGGACAACAAAGTCAATTCTTTTGCATAGCCATCACAAAGTCCTGATCTCTAGCCTATGGAGAAGTTGAGGGCAGGTTTGAAAAGGTGTGTGTAAGTGGTTTGGTCTACAAATGTGACTCAGTTCCAGCAGTTCTGTCAGGAGGAATGGACCACAACTCCAGCAAACTATTGTGAGAAGTCGGTTAAAATGCAGTCCTACCAAATGCTGAGGAAATGTATATAAAAATCTTACCTTGAAGACATTAATAAAAAGGCTTGTCACAATAAGAACTTTTGCTTGATGATAAATTGTCTCAGAAGTTATTGTGATAAATAATAATATTGTTGTTTCGAGAACATTTTCAAGTAAAATAATGATAATTGCATAATAATGCAAGAATACATTCTCAAACATCAGTAAATACTAGAGAATAGTCTCAGAATTTGGAAAGGTTATATTTCTGTGCCGGTCACCCCTGTATAGTGAAGGAATGAATAAAAAAAGTAATTATTTTATTTTATGTTTTTCAAATTGTATTATGCTTCTAGAACAAGAACTCAAATCATGTAGGGAAGGAATCTTTTATAGATGCTATTTAAAAAATGTATATGCATTCAGATTCTGAATATATTTATAAACCTGGAAATCTATGCATGTATTAAGGATGCACCCAGTTGCTTTTGTTTCTATTTTACATTTTAGTTATGAGTTTTTAAATAAGGCTAAAGTCTGACGTAACATAGTCTGCGTTCTTCTTATTCATTGAAGTTTGTAGCTTTGAAGGGTCTATTTTAACATATAAAACCTGACAACGTACAGCTTGAATAAATCATTCACTCGCTAAAGAGATTTCTATGCATCTGAAAATGCACTTAAAATAAAATTGCTAAAATAATAAATAGTTGAAGTTGATCTATACATATTTGGTGTAATGATATTTACCTCAAAAATATGTTTTTGGGGGTTGCTTAATGTGGTTCTCCTTAATATGCTGGGTCAGTGTCTAAGAATTCAGCATTCCTGAACATTTTGGTTTTATAATTATTTTAAGTTATTCCAGATGCACAGTATTAATACATTTTTAAGTTATGCTACTTGCAGTATTCTGACCTATTTTTTTTGTGTTGTTGTTTTCTAATTTTTTTAGATTTTTATGTTACAAATTGAAAAATGTATACGCTTTAAGTTCCACACCTAATCAAAAAAAATGTTTTCAGGTTTTGTTCTCAGTAAATTAGTATGTGTTTGCTATAGCGTTGGTACGTCTGTAATGCTGATGTACCAATGCTAAGTAAGCCTGCATGTGACTGCTTGCCATATTTGCACTTTTAAAAACTTCATGGTTGTACCTAAAAAGTATTCTCCATCAACATCAGTGAGCAACTTTTCAAGATTCAGACAGACAGAATTAAATAAAGTCTTGAACTAACCTAAAAAGTTAAACTTAAAGTACATTTAGGATACGTGCTGAAATACTGTGGTGAAACTTGTCCCCATTTCATTAACCTATTTTTTTAAGTTTCCTGTCTCATTTCTCTTTCCTCTCTCTTCTAAATGTCTTTGGGGCATATATTAAAAGCTGCTTCAAGGGTGCTCATACACAGAAGTGTAAGCTAATTAAAGTTTGGTATTAAGTAGCTAAAAGCACATTAGCTAAGAACACTTCTACACTTGTAAATGTTATTCAGAGGGTAGAAATTTCATCACATAGCACAAAAATCCTCATGGACCAGTTGCTGTGAAGAAAGAATGGCCAATCTTGCTTTGGATTTCTAATATCTGGGACTCAACTTTGTAGCTCTTCGTTATGCCTTGTGTCTCCAGAGGTTCAGTTTTTATGGCCGTGTTTGTAAATCTTAAGTTAACATCAAAAGTTAGATTGTTTCTTGAAGTTTTCCTTATCAGACATGGTGCCAGGATAACATTATCAGTGTTAGTGTTGACAAAGATTGGCGTTGCCGAACTCTACTATTATTAGATATTGAGTATTAATAGACAATATTTTAAGATGCCCTGCTTGACAATAATCATGTAACTGTATTTTGTTTTAATTCATTGCTAGTAATTTTGTATGTCTTTGTATGTCAAGATTGTTTGCAGATTGTGTTTTATGAGCTGTTGCTGATTTGTTAATTTATTAATTGAAGCTTTCACATAAAATCTTGTCCCTTATTGTTCCTTGATACTTGAATTAATAAATGAAAAAATACTATTATCCAAAAACAATTAAATATTCAAACTGGTATTAAAGACGATTATATGTTTTACTGCAGAACTGCAATGGGCAGTATATTTATAAGAGAAACTGTTTCTCTGTTGCAGACTTTGACTTTGATGAGTATGACAAACCTGGTGCTGAGCGTTCCCGCAGAAGAAGAGGTGGAGAAGATGCTCTGGAGAGGTAAAACCTCACATCAAAATGATCTTCCTTTCATACCTGTGACTATGTTGGGAGCCGAAGCAGTCTTAAAATATATGAGACTTTGAATATTACTAATTAAATTTGCTGCAAATATGAGCCTTCAAACATTAAACTTGTTTTGTGTTGCAAGCATACTTGCTGTTAAATGTTATTTACCTACCATTCCTGCTTTATAGCAATTGATTTTTCTGCAGCGGTGCCCTGTGTTTAATAGAGGGACTCCAGTGATTATGATTCATAGATGTAAGCAATCCTTCTGCTATGGTGACGCTAGAGCTTATTTACTGCATTTACCAAGGCACAGCTACATACAGCATTGATCTTACTGGTTAGTCAAATAGAAACTTAAAAATGTGCTTTTAATCTAAGAAGTTAATGATTAATGTATGTTAGAACGCATTAAAGATCTGTGCAGATGGTGAATTTATAAATCTTTTGAGGCGAATTCTTAACAATATTAAAAAGAGATGTTGCCCAATGCTTATTTATAAAAATAAAGCTGTTATGTCATTGCTAGCGGTATGGATTAATGAGAAAAAAAACAAAACAGTTACTCAAAACTATTTCAAGATGACTTGAATCTTCAAGATACTAAAGAGTGACTAATGCTCTGTATTAAAAAAACAAGGCAGGCTTAATTCTATTTTCATTATCCATCTATTTATTTGTTTATTTGACACTGCTCTAATTTTATATTGTCCAGTGATTTGGAAGAGGATTTGTTGGAGGAAGACTGGCTGTCTGCCAAAAAGGTAAGTGTAAACAAAAATGTTTGGGAGTCGGTTATTATTTTATTTTGGAGCAGCAAAACAATTGAGTTTGAAGCGGATTTTGTGCTTACGACAGGAATATGACGCCCAAAACATTAGGCAATATTACTGTTGAAACCCTTGAGAATAGTTGTGAGGATTGGACATGTAGCAGGTGGCTCCTCCGCAGGGGGAACTGTTGATGTGAAACAGGAGGAAATGTAGTGGACAAAAAAGGCCAGTGTTGACCTGCCCAGATTGCCTTCACCACATGGGAATAAAGCATCCTCAGGGGTTGGAGGTGACCTGCCCCCACGCCTTTAACAAATACACACACTCTTAAAAGAGGCATAGGCGGTACAATTTTAACATGGGCTGAAAATGTCACATTAGAATGATGTTTTTTAACTTTGTTTTAGAATCCTTCAGAAATGTCAGATGAAGAGCTAAATGATGACCTTCTTCAAAGTGACGATGATGACCTGAACACAAGGTACATTTCCATAAAATAATGTTTCCAGATAATTTTTTTAGCTCAGATTTAGCATCAATGTTTGCTTCTGTTTACTCTGACACTTTAGCCCTGCCTCTTTTGCTTTTTTTTATTAATCTAATTGGCATTTTTATCAATCTAGCAACTAATTAAAGCAGCTGATTTCCCTCAAGATATTCAAAACATTTTTATGTAGTTTATTTCTTTAATTTATTTCACATTTTGTATTTTGTTCTTCAACAAAGAACAAAATATAGGTAGAAAAAGTAAATTCTTCAAAGATGTATACGATGCCACCCTTATTACTTTTTCAGTCATGACTGTAGCTCTGACAGCTAATCTGTTTTGCTTTAAACCCTTTACTAAAATTAAATATTGGATTATGTTTCGATGTAATATATTAACTTTATTCACCAGTTTATGTCTTTAAAAAGTATTGTTTTATATTTAAAATTAGCTAGGCAAAGGTTCTTAAGACAGCAAAAGTTCAAACTAATATTCAGGGCTTTGGCAATTACTTTACAGTATGATGATGTTTTCCACACTTTGTAAAATGTTCAGCTGATTAGCAGCCTGCATTGACGTGTAGGACAAATTCAAAGAAGAGAAATGTAAATCACTTTATCTTATGATTAATTGATTATTCAGATTATTATTTGGATAAAAAAGGGTCACATTCTGCTGATTTTTCATTTAAACACTTAAGCTTTTTTAAAAATACTGGAAATACACTAGAAGAGGGAAATAAACAAATAGTTCAATTTCTTTTTTAAATAAGAAAATAAACATTTTATGACCTGAAGTACAATAACATAGCAATCCTTTGGAGTACGCTTGACCATCTGTGTCAAAGGATGCGTCTGCAGCTATAAATAATAATTCTAACAACATATGAAAATCTCAACCTTTTCTGCTTGACCTAACATCAGTTGTTCTTTCAGCAAATGACTTTTTACTGAGCCTATATACTGCAGCTAACAATTACTCCATTACTAAATTAGTTGACGATTATTTCGTTTAATAATTTAGCTTTTGTTGAGGTGATTAACTATCACAATGAGTCCCAGCAGCTCTAATGTTGTTTTCTCTCTCAGTGGTCAACATGCTACATACAGCATGGGAGCTTCCTATGACCAGCAGGGCAACTTGCAGGAAGCAGACTACACAGATGATGTCGTGAACCTGGGTGCAGAGGGCTGCGAAGAGGAGGAGGAGTTCCGCCAAGAGGAAGAGGCATATGCAGAATCCTACAACCAGGAGGACAACACAGAGATGTCTGAGAACCAAATTGATTACACCGGAGAGCCAGATGAGGGTGACGATGGCTACCAGTATGAAGTGCTAGACATCGACATCAGCGAGCCATTAGATGGTGAATTTCAAGTGAGTTTTCACATTTGCTTATTGCTGCTGTGTAAAGGTTCGCAGGCACGCATGCAATCACACCCACACGTTCTCCCACTCACATTTTCTCCCCACCTCTATTGTGTCCCAGAGATAATGTCTCGACTTGGGAGAAGTCGGGATGAAAAAAAATCTATTCAGCAGACGGAGACATCTGTTGGCGTTTTTTGGGCAGAGGACGATTAAAATCATTATCACCTCCTGCCAGCAAATTTCTCCATCTTGCTGACAAAGTTTACTTGACGGCTTGTTTGGCCGCTGTCGCCTTCGAATCCCGCTGCCATTGTGACCTTGGGCCTTGTATCTTTAGAGCAGCGAGAAGTCTCTTTGTGTCAGGGAGATGTGCTGCCAATCGCCAGAGGTTAATGTGGGAGGCTCCCCCCCACCCCTTTCTGGCTTTTACACCGGATCTGATAAAGTCTCACACAGGTGAAAAGATTATTGACCTTCCTAAGAACACTCCATACAGTTTTCTAATGATTGATGTTAGTTTCCCTTTTATTCGTTTCCCTTTCCTCTTTAGCCAGACTAAGAGGATCAAAGATAAGGCCAGATCCATGTGCAAATGTCTGCTATGCTCCATTTACCGTGTTGTGATTGTGTTTGGCACCTGACAGAGATATATTAGCCCATCTCCCCTTTCAAAACAAAGATAAGATGTCGACCTTCTTAGCCAAAGTGGCTGTCTCTTTTCAATCTAGAGGGATGTGCGGGTATAGATGCATATTTGCTGTTTACAGGTTCACTAAACTGGTTGACCTTTACTCTTTGCTCACCCTGGTTTCATTGAGGATTATGTGGAATGGTTTAAATGATTAAGATGTTCTCCTCTCTTGGGAGAGTCACTCCATTTGTTTGCTTCTCTGCAAGTTTGTTTTTATGTTTTGCATTTATGTGCTTTCCAGTTGGGAGGTTAATGGGGTACAACAGAGAAACACTGTTGTGTGACCTGCAATCTGACCTTATTTACCAACTAATGCTTGTTATTCTGAATCGCTTTACTAGCTCTGTTAGTAAGTGAATGACTTGTAGATTTTTGCCTCTGCAGCAGACTCGTTTATTTTGAATTTATAATAATAAATTGCAATGAATCAGAAGCCAAATGAAACAGTTATGAAGATAAAAAGAGAGAAAAACTGATTTGTCATCCTGGAATGTTTTGCTTCCTTCGCTACGCAGTCGTGAACTTACAGTTCAGCCAATAACAGAGTGATTTGTGAAGAGTCAGTCAATGATATTTTCACCATCACTGAAGCAGGGAGGAGTGTTTTTATCTGTGCCTGCATTTCTGTATATCATGTCAAACATTTACATCTCATTGAATTTCAAATGCTGTCAGGAATAGTAATGAAGCCTTGCTCCCACTGTTATGGTAATTTGCTTTTGGAAAGGGGTGGGGTTCCCTGGTGCCTTCCAAATCCTCACCATAACATTTTGGTCTCCATTCTCTTTTGTTTTTTTTTGTTTTGTTTTGTTTTTTGTCTCTGTTGATGTAAAAATTGTATATATCTAAAATGCAAATCATGCATTAATTCAACAAACCTGTATTTTTCTTAATTCACTCACCTCTTTTGCTATTCATTTGTTTGTCGAGATGATTCTTGCTAGTTTGCTTTCTAACAGAAATAGGATATGATTTTTTTTTTTTTACCAAGAATTTCTAAAATAGAGTAGTACATTGTTGGTAAATATCAGAGAACTGACACTCTGTGTATTTACCTTTAAGAATGAGGAATTTCAAAGATCCAATGGCAATGAAGCAGAAACGACTCAGGAGGAAGACGCTGAGGAGGGGAGAGGAGAAGAGCAGCAAGAAGACGACACTACAGAGGAACCTCCAGTCTATGAGACAGAGGAGGTGGGTCTGGACTGAGTGCTTTGATTTGTGATTAAATCTAAAACTACATAACACAGAGTTTTCATTTTGTATGAATTTTCTCAATTTTGCCATAATTTCTTTTTACCAAATTTATATTAAAAATAAAAAAATATTGTACCTATTAGAGATAAAAGAAAATAATCAAAAGGGAAATATACTAAGTCAGAAATGAGCAACTTTTCTAATCTCAAGGGGCCGTTTTTTGACCACACTCCTCCAAAATAAAACTGACTTGACCCTAGGAATAAGAAATATATCAACATTTTTAAATTTTCTTTATATATAATGTTCCTCAATGGTATAAATTTTTGAAACTATGACTTAATCTTTTTTTTTTTAATTATTTGTTCTTTTTTACCAGTAATATTGGCGTCATTCTGTTGTGGAAAGTCAAAGGAGATAGTGTTCCCATCATTGCAGCAAAACATTTCCTTAACCTTTCTTTGTTTTTATGGTGCTCAAGACTGCTAGTTGATGTTTTTACAGACCAAAAACGCTGTAAGTTCTTTGAAATTATGCAGTTTATGGAAAAAAACGAGCAATTTTTATTATTTGACCTTTGTATTATCAATCAGTCAGTTGACTGGTTCACCTTTTATATAGTTTTTACATTATTTTTAGCTAATGTTTTCTCAGTAGATGCTTTGTCAGGCTTAGACAGCCTCTTGAGGCCCCAGAGCTTCAAGTTAAAGATCTCTGCTATGAAATCGACCTGTTTTTGATAAATGCAACTCTGACATGAATTACTGTAATTGTAGCTGGAAAATTTAAGTGATTTACTTGTTTTTTGTTTATGTATATATATATATATATAT
>CAEFZY010069860.1:0-11569 GCA_903066815.1 Brachyrhaphis roseni
TGGAGCCTGCAGCAGCCCTAGACAGACAGATACTGTGGACCACCCCCACAGAGTGGACATACACTATGGGGTCTGGCCACCTTTGAACCACAGGACCAGGGAGAGCTATAAGGTACTGTAATCCCTCCATCCCATCCTGCCATCTTGTCCTTCAGTGCACGCCAAGCCAGAACCCAGTCACCATGTGAGCCAGGTTCCCAAATAGACACCTAGCAGAATAACTGCCAATAGCAGTTATTGATGATCGATGAGGACAAATACCCCAGGTCTCCAATGTGCCAGTCAGATATCCACAATCCACAGCGATGAAGATCTAGAAGGAGCCATGAAGGACTGGCACCCCAATCAACCCGCAACATGTCTTTTTTCCTGCCTCTTCATAATTATGCACCACTCTGTTGCTCTTTGTTGTAAAAATTCTAGCAACATATATCAAAGTTTGTTTGGAAGGATAAAGGTAAAAATGTCCAAGACATACAAACACTTGCAATGAATAAAGCATAAGAATAAAGTCTAAAGAGGATGTAGAGAAGGAATTAAATAATCTAAGAGGATAAGAAAGTAATTTGGGAAAGAAGAAAAAAGCAAAGCACATTTAAGATAGAATAGAATAGAATTCAACTTTATTGTCATTGCACTGTCACAAGTACAAGAAATTTTTTTAAGAAGACATAAAGAAAAATATATAATTGAAGAATGAGATAAAACAAAGTGTGGCAGAGAACAGGAAGACTAACATGTTGAATTTAGGAAATAATAAGGGTAAAACAGAAAGAAAGTTTATAGGGTGTACACGAAGAGGATCCAATTTCCACATTCTTCCTATTGCCACACCTATATCCTTAATTGTGTGGCCACAGAGAAAGTATTGCAGAGACCACAGCATTGCTGCTAGCTGGTGTTTAGCTGCCGACAACCTTTCTGTTTAAATTGGTCAGGAACCCAGTCTGCATGCGACTGGGGTTTTGGAGTGTGTGAGAGAGGGAGAAAAGAAATGAAAAATAATATGAGGAAAGAAGGAGAAACAAATGAGAGAAAATCCTTTTCGGAATTCCAGCTTGGCAGGGGCAACTAAAAAAATAAATACAGCCATTTCTGCACATCAAACCACCACCACACTATCAGCATGTCAAATGTTTTATGGACAAGGAATGGCGCCTACCATTTTCCTGATCAAATCACAGAGAAAAGAAAGTTTAAACTTGAATCTACATTGTCAGTTGTACTTAAAAAGCCATAAAAAGTTAGATAATTCTCTGTTTGCAGAGGTAGTGAGTGTTCTCACATGGGAATCTACCTTACAGTTATCCAAAATGCTAAAAGAAAAACAGCCAAGAATAACCCCTGCACCTTTCACACAACAAAGCTGCTCTAAGTAGGACTAATGTGTCTCCTAAGGGCTGAGGCCTGGCTTTTCTGTGTATTTGTGTTTCGGGAGTACACATAGCACCGGTGGAGAACGAGAAGCTTGAAACGTATGTAGAAGGTTAGGCTCTAGTTGTCTGTGAAATAGAAAACTCAGCGAGAACATCATTTTCCTACAGTATGACAGGCCTCAACCCCACCACTGCCTCTCCACCGCTCTGCTCCCCACACCCCAACCACTCCATCTGACATGCTATTTCTGATCAATAAACCTCTATTTTCTCCCCCACACAAGGTTTTCTATTCAATACAGCTGCCAGTGGCTTTAAAAACATAGAAGCATGATCCATTTATTATTGGCTGTTACTATGATCTATCTGCTCACCCCGATCTCTCCCCACCACCCAACCTTGCTTTATGCTGGTGCCTATTGGGGAGAGTGGGGGTCTCTTTATTTCCTGCTCATGCTGCTTATTGACAAGCCATCACTAAAGCCCATCATTCACTGCACACTGTACATGAATGTGAAGACATATGACATATTGTTTGGAACTGTATGCGATTTAGATGGTTCGGTTGAGGTTTATGCAGACAAAGGCTTCTGCATGATGTTATATTACATAGTGCTGAAGAAGAAACGAGTAAAATAGCAACTTTGAAACAAGTTTAATCTTTTCTGTCATTTCAGGATGATGACTAATAACTGCAACACAAAAATGTTGATCCAAGTTTCCATCTTGTAAATGTGGAGCTGCCAAGTCTGTGACTATTCCTAAAGAAGTTGTGGACTAAAAACTGCATAACACACATTTTTGGAATTACAACACAAACTCAAATTCTGTAATGATGTTTCAACTTCATTTAAAAAATTAAATATGTTTACGTCAAACACAATAAGTTGAAAAATGTAAATATAAGTCTCTATATAATTATTATTACTATTTTAATGTACATTTTCAAGAGAAACAATTTTGTGAACATAAGCATTACTAAGCTTTTTTTCTTTTTCTTTTTTTATGTTTACATAGAAATTAGTAACATGATGTAATAGTGAAGGTCAGACATGTTTTTTGTTTTTCCTCAAACCCTCCTGGTTTTATGAGAGTTATTAAATGAGAAAGTTAGCCTATAGCCAACTTTTGAAAGCCACACAGTTCACTGCTGCAAGTGTAAGTGTAACTGAAAAATATATTGCATCACATTAGCAGTATGGCAACTAGCTGAAACACTCTGTGCAGAAGCTCATCCATGAGGCTTTCACAACGGATAGTCTGCTTAATTTGTGCAGGTGTGGAAGTTCATCTAAACTGTGGTGTGAACCAAACAAACTGTTGTAGTTGAAAACAAAAGTCTATCCATTTCCAAACAACCATGCTTAGTGGGTAATGCCATCAGCAAACCAAAATGGAAAAGTGAAGCAAAGAGAGGAAGTGATGTCTCCTATATGCAAGATTTATGAACATATATGTGAAGTGAAAACCTTTTAATTCAGGTCTGTCATGTAACTTCAGCTGTATAATCTTTCCCTCTGAAATATCCTTTTTCTTCTCCTGTACTGGCCTGAAGCTTCTTGTGACTACACCCCTGAAGTGCAGCTATTGTAAGAGTATAACATTGTCCAGGTGGTTTGGTCTGCCTTTAGAAGAGCAAAAGGTGAACAAAGAACTGGTTTGATTCCAAGGAATACTATCCTGTCTTCATACTATCCTGGTATGAAGACACACTTATAGAGACTGTTGAACAACACACAAAAATATTTACAGTATATATACCATACATTTTAATGCTTTTAGTTTGGCTTAGAATAAAATAGACCCACAATGACACTTGTACATAAAGACTTGCTGAACTGACACATGGTTTTCTCCGTAGGGAAAATGCTAACAGTTTCTATCTTCCTCAGGCCCAATTAAGCCCAACCGCTCTAACTGGAGGTCTTCCTTAATGTTGTCCTCCGCTTGCCAACTTTTGTTAGTTCCACACAAATGTTCACTATCAAGAACATGGGGCCAGAGGTTGTCTAACCACAACCTATAAATAGTGCAAGCAGTTTCTCTTTCTCTGAGCTAGTGCCAGTCAGAAATAGACAATTTTTTTCTAAGCAATTAAGTACTATTAAAAACTGATACTGGGGGAGAAAAGGTAAAACATGGCTTTTTTTCTCTTTTTTCCAAAGTTAGTTAAAACACAAAATGATATTTATAAAAAAAAAAAAAAAAGAAAGTTAAATGTTTGTAAGTCTGGCGATTTGATGAAACCATTTGGAAGGGGAGTAAGAAACTGGGGGAAAAAGCCTATGACACAAGCACTTAAACATTACCTTTAAACTTGCTTACCACGGGATGTTTTAGCTGGTCAGCGGAAAAAAACTAAGGCAGCCATTTTTCCCCAAGATGATGAATGGAGTGGGCTTGACGGGTCACTTATTTCTCTTCTTTTATATTTTCCCTTTCTTCTTCCTTCCATTCTTTCCTCTTCCACTTCCCTGTTCCTCGACACCCCTTCCACTGCAAGCAAAAAAGGATTCCACCAGGTGACACATTTATCAGTGTCAGAAAAACCTGTGCAAACCTACAGGAACATCTAAAGACCTATTGTCATTAAGACGAGTAGTGTCATTTATGTCCACCAGGGTTTCATAAAAAGGGGGCTCTTAAATATCTTCACATCACTGGACTTTTTTCCAGTTCTCTGAAAAGTTCTCTAACTTTCACATCCATCTGGAAAGCCAGAGTTTCCTAATTCTTTAAAACGTTGGCTGATTTCTTTTTTAGACTTTTGACTGACTGTGTATATGAACCACATGTGGATGATTTCCCTGCTGAGCTTTCAGGGTTGTAAGCTGAGAGTCATTTTTGCTCTGGCTGACATTTCTTCTGCACAAAGTTAAGGAGTTGGTTTGAGGTTTGCAGGGACAAGTTCGCAGGTGTAACAAACCAGGCCCCACTCCTTACCCAAGCAGCCACAAAACCACCTCATAGAGGCACCATAATTCATTTAGTTTCAGGCCTCACCCAGTGATGCTTAAGGTCTGTGGGTGGTCCACAATACAGCATAACAAATAACAGTAGCAGACTCTACTCTCCGGAAAAGACATTAAAAATACCTCTATAACTTACTTATTCTTGTCTTTTCAACACAGAGTGATTTAGGCACATACAATATACAATGTACCAAATAGTGGCATACCATATATTCCTGTGTGCAGGGAAAAAAATCTCTTAACTATCTTGCTGTTATGACAAGTTGGTCAAGATATCTAACCAAACTATCTCCAACTGAGACAAGCTCTTTTTCTTAATGTCCAAGCACATCAATGACTAAATGTTGTAATGGATAATTTTATCAACTGTCATAAAATAAAACCCAGAATATCTCTGACAAGCTGACAGACAGGCTCTCCAGCAAAAAACATGAAGGAAATAAAGAACTCAAAAGAGAGAAAAAAAATGTAGTTCTAGCCCAACTTTCTTTCTCTCCAAACTTGTTAGAAAATTCTCTTGCCAGTCTTAATTACTACATATTTCAGGTCAGCTATATGGATGAAATTACAGTTCTATTTTCTGTGAAGAATTTGACAATGTTTAGCTCACATTCTTACTGAAAAAGCTATCTTCATTAAAGGTTGTTTTTCAGCATTTTCAGTCATGAGCAATGAAGTAACCTTTTAAAGAGATACTTGATAACATCACAGCAACTGCTGTCATGTAAGTGAACATAAAGTAGTGCATACTTAAAGTACCTGTACTGCTTTCTAAAGCAGCATTAAATAAAATGAATCTTCAATATTCTTTACAAATAAATATATAAACAGTGTGAGATGTTCATTTTGTATTAACTGTGTCATAAATCAGGTGATGGATGGAACAGTGCTGCATTAGCAGTTCAAAGTTCGGAATGTTGTTTCAGACCCTAACTTTGCTGAAGTACTGTCATAATAGTAGAAGAGTGTCCTTTAACAAATTCATCCCTGACGTGTCTGGTGTGACTTTGTGTCAGCACTTAGTTTGATTTTGATTATACGTAGGTATCTGATTAAAGTGTGCCAAATTCAAATGCAGGCCACATTGACCAGATTTCTCTTTTCTTGAGAAAGGAAAAAAAAAATTCTTACCATGCCCACCTGTAATATGGCACATTATTATGGCATCCAACTTGATACATAATTTGAAAAACCTCACTTTAAAAATATATAAGATGTAACAGATGTATATACAAGTTAAACTAGAAGTCTACATACAGCCAATAATAAAGACACATACACAATTTTTGCAATGTCTACAGTTAAATAAGACCATACTTCTCTTGATTTAAGAAAGTTAAATTTATCAAAACTATTTTTATTTGCCAAATGCTTCAATAATGAGAGAAATAATATGTTAGATCGGAAATTCTGAATTTTTACATACCTTTCCTAAGTATTTGATAGCAATGCCATTGAACTATATGAATTAATCAAATGTTTTGGACATTCCTTCACAACCTGCTCTGGAACTTTGGTTTGCTCCTCCAGACAGAACTGGTGAAATTGTGCTCAGCATTATTGTCCATTTGGAAGACCACCTGTGCCACCTGTGCCTGATTGCAGGCACAGATTTACCTCCCTGGTTGATGTCTTTGATGTCAGTATTTCAACATAATGTCCTTTCCTCATGATGCTCCATTTTGCATCATGAGGCTAATCATGACATTAAAGAATCAATCTCTGACATATTATTTTATTATTGTTGGCAATTTCAACTGAGAAAGAAAACTTTGGTCCAATTTAGCTTCAGACTCATTGAGGAAAAATTATGTATGTTTGTTTATGTAAACTTTGAGTTTCAGCTGTACATCTTTCTAATGAGAAAATAATAAGACAATACACAATTGTGTTATTATTGTATTATAAAAGAATAATGCTTTTTTTTTCTATTCTTTTTTTAAGGTTCTGGCTCCAGTAGCCTTTAATGTGGTCAGAAAGGAAGGTGGGTTCTGAAAGAGGGGTAAGACAAGCTGCAAAGGTCAACAGGTCAGGACTCAAACCAGGGATGGAACCGCATCAACAACTAATGTCTCCGTATGTGGCGCACGTTTTATCCATGTGACATGGCCGTGCCCAATAGAAGCATACTACGTTTGATATTTCACCTATTGGTAAAGCATTAAACTTTTATACTCTGAATATTTGAGCACACCAAAAGATCACTACACCTTTGCAAAATCTGTAACCCCCCTAGAAATTAAATAGGGTGTACTATTTGCTATGCATTGTGTTGACCATGCATTGTGTTGCTTCCATACAACGTAAGAGAGAAACCAGTATCAAGGTGGTACAAATCAAATGTACCACTTGATGATGACCAAATGTGACCTTGTGCAACAGCACAACAATAAGTGCTGATATTGTGCACTTATATGCATGTAAAAAGCATGCCAAGAATGAAACATTTTTGTGCTTGCCACAATAAATGAATAGATGAAAAGTAGCAAAGTGATACAAAATGACTTCATGAGCTTAATTTGCAGCCACAAGCCCTTTGCGTCATTGATGATTATAAACACCTCTGCATACACAATCAAATGCGAAGTGATCTGTTTGACAACTAAATCATTGCCAACATTGTTTATTCAGAAAATCTACAGCAGAATGGCTAAATAAAGATGCTGGGGCCACACTTTAGAAAAGTTCTTAATCAAAAAGTACTCATTAATATCTATGCATTTTGGAAGAGGAGGTGACCGAAATTTGGGCTACTGTGGCTCACCTGTTGGAAGAGTAGCCAACAAGTAAATTTGAATTTGTGGTCTTTACCAGGTTCGAAGGTTATTTAAATTGTATCTCAAGTGTACAAATCCACACACCTCATGTTGTACTAAATTGAAGGCAGAAACTAAACAAATCCCTAAATTCCCATTATAGGTACAAAATACATGAAAACCTGTTACATATTATGGAGTGAGAATTTACAAGGCGAATAATTTATTTTTACCATGACTAAAGAAAATCATGCAGCATTTAATATAATCTCTTATTACACCTGGTCACCTCTTACCTATCAGTTCTCTCATGTGTTCGTTTTGTAAAACTTTGGAGACTAAAGGAAGAGAACAAAAGAACATAAATTTCCAGGAGCAAATTCCTTAAGTCAAAGACAGGAACTGACTACAGATAATGTTTCCTGGTGTCTCCATGACCAACCATTATGCCACAGTTAATGGTTAGGATCTCAGTATTTACTCTCCATTAAGCCTCTACACACAGTAAGAGATACACACATGTATGCACACACGTATATAGTGAAAGAGAGAGAGAGAGAGAGAAGATACCATAGCGAACAAGTGACCTACGCATCACCACTTCTTTTGGTGTGTCACTTAAAGGTTAGCAAACACACACAGCAAAGCACGCCACCAAAGATCATATACCAGAGAGGTAAGCAAATTTACTCACACTGTAGACTGGAGAAAGACTTTATCATGGAGGTAGAATACCCACCCCATCACCTGTTTTAAATCCATAAAACAGCTCTCACAGTCTATTCACCTGCCTTATTTTATAGATCTCTGAGCTGCAATTAGACTTTATTAGCCATTTGCAGAAACAACCAGCACTATAGCAGCCCTAATTGAATAGTGAGTCATTGATTAGAGGTGTTAGCCTTTCAAACTGGAGTGCTTAGTGTAATTAGGTTTACATAATCAAAACAAATACATTAAATAAATGAGCAGTTATATCTTTGTATTGCCTTGCTTTGCTGAATAATAAAATCCTTTTTTAAGAATGTTTCTTTCAACACATGTCATAGAGTTTCTCCAAGAATCGCTCATATTTATTTCCTAATATTCAGTCAGATAAATAGAATATAAATACCAGGTCGCACTGACTTAACTTTGGGCTGTCTATAGAGTACAAATGTAAGAAATGTGAATGGGGTTATTGCATTTCAGTAGAAGTAGAGTTTATTTCATTGATAGCCAATTAGCTGTTCTGTGTCATTAACAGTGTTTAATGGTATGGCAGGTTTGCTAAAAGGAATACTGGCTGCAAAAAGGGAAAGGGGAATAGTCCATTGGGCACAGCTGTTCTGTGTATCGGTGTGTGTATTTGGTAATGGCCAAGGGTCAGTCAGAGGGGATACAATGTGTTTGTCACAAGTGACCGCTCCACGACCAGACAACAGTCGACCAGGCACTGGCATTTGTAACAGGTATTTCTGTGTTAAAGGCAGACATAGTAAGAGCCCTCCGTCCTCCTTAGCACCCTTTTTCTTTTCACTGTCCAGACTCTTACAGCCAACCGCACACTGACCCTGCGGTCGTTCTAGTGTGTTTGTCTGCCTGAGAAAAAGGAGCTAGGAACTCAGGATCCCACACAATAACCAGATTCAGTCAGATAAACAGCAGAATAAGCAGAAGAGAGATTTTATAGTCAGGTGTGAGTATTTGTATGTGCAACGGCATGTCTGTCATGAATGACCGCACACTCACCTGGTGGCTACAACTGGCCTTGTGATAGGATTCTTTTTTTCTTTGTCCAGATCGCAATGTCTATGCAGCAAAGCAGCTCAATTATATTGATTATGACAAACTTAAAAACACTTGGGTCTAAAAGTCTTAAATTTCATCCTGTTACACAAGTTACTTGAGTTTTCCAAAATGATCATCAAAATGTTAGGAATAGAAATTCCATTAAAAAGTAGTGACAATAAAAAGGAGGACTGGAATTTAATTTTAACAAATTCTACACAGACAAAATGATACTTGGGGAAAAAAAAAAAACACATTTAGTTACACCTTTCCTAGGCACACTATGTAATCTTGATGCTGTGGAGTTTAATAACATTTGCCAATCCCCAAGTAGACGGAAAATAAGCTCTGGTGTCCAAGGGTTCAGAAAATTTGATGAACAGTGATGGAAGATGAGACTAGCTTACTTTCCTTGCTGAGTGCGATATTCTTTTATTTTAAAATTTTTCATGATAGCATAGTTGTGTGTAAACTTTGCAACAAAGTTTTCTTATCCTCCCAGAATGTCAGGTTTGCTTGAGGTGATGTGCACCATCTAGCAACATTCAATGCCATCAGTGATGTTGTATTGACTTAACAGAATAATATGTCTTTCCACAGAAAACATATTGTCAAGCACTGAATGTAAATGTGTACGTTCACTGAGTGCATACTACAAAAATTAGTGGATATGCTCTCTATCATTACATTTTATTCCAATTATGCATGACTGCCCTTAGGAAATCTTGTTCAAGCTTTAACACTGGTGATTTTTCATGTTTTACCCTTGGTTTACTATAAGCAACTCCAATGGGTAATATCTACATGCTGAGTGTATTGTTGGTTCAAACATGGGTCACATTTTGGGAATAAACTTACAGGAGAGAACTTAGTTCACATTTAAATATGAGGATTTTTCAAAATAAAAAAAATTGGAACAGTTAATTTGCTGTTCAATTTTATGTGAAGACAGCTGGCAGTTTTTAAAGTAATCTCTATCTAATTTGTGGCTCACATTAGCTCAGCTGACATGTTTAAACCATCAGCAGGAAAGCTGTCACAGTACCAGCAAGCTGAATAGTGTGAACTTTCCGATTCCGGGTATTTGTTTTATCAATAAATAAATCAGTGACAGCTTTAATGCTCATCACACTGAGAATCTACAGATGTGCTCCGATTTCCTCCATTGAGACTCTGCCAAGCATCCACTCAATAGCAAAGACAGAGACTTTGAGAAGCATAACTGGAACAGCTGCTCTCTTACAAGAACAATGGCAGATGTTTCTGGTACTTTTCCTCCCCTGTGGGACCCTCCACCTCAGAGCTTCACTAAATGACGCCGAAGCTATCTGCTGTAAACAAAACAATTGAGACTAAAAAAAAGCATGCTTATTATTTATGACAAATATTCATGTACTTGTATGAACATATAGACTATGTAACAAAGAGAAAACAACGCTGAAACCTTCCAATATTTTATTTAATCCGAGACCAATGTGGTTTGTTTATTATTTTGCAAATTAAATGTCACAGTACTACTGAGCACTATTGTTGCTCCTGCTGGCTCTTGAAAATAGAAGCCTATAGGAAGCAATGAACAATGACTGTTACATGACCCGCTAATAGATCTAGCAGTTGTTCTGGGCTTCTTTTTTTTTTTTACATGAATGTGTTTGTGTGTGTGGGAGATGGTAAGGTGTTTGCACAGCATGGGAGGAAAACAGCAAAGTGACAAAAATAGCAAAAAATAAAAAAGATGGCTGTGTAGATACTGTTGCAGTACTTTGCGATCACATGTAAAAAATATTTGTATCTGTATTTGTTGGATAGCTGGAGCACAATCATGCAGATCAAGGAAAACATTTCGTCTTTGAAGTGTCCCACTTGGTCCCAGGATGCATTCCTTTTACAGATGGACATAACTGGAAATGGGCCTTAGTGTCTGGAGTTTGTTTTGTGAAAAAAAAATCATGCCAATTTTTGAATCCAATATCTCAGGTATTGACCTGTTCTTTTTAAAACCTTTCATCCAACAGTAGTTAGTTCTTAAGGCCCACATTAAAGGCGAAAGCAGAAATAAGACAGGGGTCAGAGAGGCAGCAGTCTGTGAAGAAGTGCTTGGAACAGACTCAAGATTCTGGCAGATTAATTATTATCTTGTGTGAGTGCGGGTGTGTGGGGGCGTGCATGTGTGTGTTTCTGTCTGCGGATGGAGATTTGGTCAGGCTGTGTGACTCATAGCTACCGCAGCATATTCTTGGATATTCTCGGGGGGAATGATGTTTATACTAAAGTGAACTGTATGTGTAGGTGTGCACCCCTCACCATTCTCCAAACTCACTCTCATTGTCCTTTTCTAAAGTCGTCCACCTGAATGGCTTCTTTTTCTTCTGTTCTTGTCTGCTGTTACGCTCCACTTCCTCAGATGTAATGAAGATGAAAGAGAAGAAATACATGGTCCTTGAAAAATTTAAACTGTCAAACAAATCATATTTCTTTAACACATTTCTTGCCTAATTCTACTTTTTTTAAAAGCATATAGATTTTCTCCAAATAAGTGCTAAGTAAAATTAGGAACTAATTTAATTTCACATCTTACCTTTGAAGTTAAGCCCTACGTTTATATTCTGTGCATTCATGTGAAGCCCTACTGGCTCCCCAGTTTTAATTTTGCCATATAGAGGAAGTGGGTGTGGGGCAAACTTCAAAATACGGA
>CAEFZY010069861.1:0-11244 GCA_903066815.1 Brachyrhaphis roseni
ATGCTGTAGATGCTCCCGTTATCTGAGTTAATGTAAACATAAGACGAGACAGAGACGTCCTGCACTTTAGAGTCCAGAATGGAGTAAGAGATCTTTGCGTTTTCACCAGAATCCAAATCCGACGCTGATACTGAGCACAAAATTATCCCTGCAGCATTGTTTTCTTTAACATAAACTGCATACAAACTTTGAGAGAAAACTGGTGGATTGTCATTTACATCTAAAAGTTGAACTATTATTGTTTTTTCACTTGTTAATTGCGGTTTTCCAGAATCAGAGGCGGTTATCTTAACACTATACTGGCTGTTTGTTTCTCGGTCAAGTGGACCATTTGTGACTAGTGAAAAATGTTTCGAAATTGACGGGTTTAATTTAAACTGGGATTTGGGTGACAACGTTAATGTCACTTTCCCATTGTCACCTGAGTCTGCGTCTCTTGTGCTTATGATTGCAATGACGGTTCCAATTGCAGAGTCTTCGGGAACGGGTGTTGTTAAAGAGGTAACAACTATTTCTGGATTATTGTCATTGATGTCATTTATTTTGATTTCCACTCCACAATGCCCGTCCATTTTAGGATTTCCTTTGTCTTTTGCAGTTATATCGAATCTGTGCAAAGAATTTGATTCGTGGTCTAAAACCCCTTTGACAGTAATAACCCCAGTGGATGGGTTGATGTCAAATAAGGATAAAATTATATCTGAAGTTTGCTCCGCAAATATATATTCTATTTCTCCATTCAGTCCTTCATCTGCATCTGAAGCTTTAACCTGCAGGATTTCGGTTCCAATTGCAGACCTTTCGCTGACATTAGCTTCGTACACTTGTTTTTCAAATTGCGGTGCATTATCATTGATATCGAGCACTATAACTGTAATTTCTGATGTCCCTGAACGCACCGGATCTCCTCCATCCACAGCTGTAATGACGAGGTTGTGTACAGCCTGCGTCTCTCGATCAAGAGCTTTTTCAAGCACCAGTTCAGGAATTTTTCTCCCATCTTTAAGATTTTTAACTGTTAATTTAAAATGCTCATTTTTGCTGATGAGATACGTGCGCACAGAATTAGCGCCGACATCAGGATCGGTGGCGCTCTCTAAAGGAAACCGCGCACCTGGATTTACTAACTCTGCGATTTTCACCACTTTCTCTTTAGTAAGAAAACTAGGGGAATGATCGTTCGTATCCTGTATTTCAATTTCCACTCTGTGCACCTGCAGCGGGTTGTCTATAACCAGTTCCACAGGCAGCAAACAGGACGGTCTTTGTCCACACAGTTCCTCCCTGTCTATCCTGTCGGTCACCAGCAGCTCTCCCTTTCCCAAGTCCACATTAAAATACTGCTTACCAGCCTCCGAGGTGATCCGCATTTTGCGCCGAAACAGTTCAGGTAAAGGCAAACCCAAATCTTTGGCTATATTTCCCACCACGGATCCCTGTTTCAGCTCCTCAGGAATGCTGTAGCGAGTCTGTGAGTCTATTGTACTCCACAAGATAGAGAAATGATGCCACCACAAAAGCACCTGCCATGTCGACAATTTGCTCCACATCATGCCACGTCCCGTGCGCTCCATACCGTTTCGCCCCAGTCCCAACCTCTGAGCTGAAGATACTGTTTGTAATCCAACGCAGACGAGGCTTGGAAATGTACAATAAAATTCATGCTTCGTGTCTGCATCCGTCTCTCCTTGTGCAGGACATTGTAGCGCTTCTGAGCTGACGCTGCTCACTGAGATGGAGTAGATCTCTTTGTACAGCTCTTAAGATCATTGGTGCACAGAGCAGAGGGATTTCCACCAATCAGGTCCACGCAAATGTGACGTATTAACACAGATAAAAACCCCCTTGTATTTAATTAATTTATTAGATGGAATAATATTCCATATTAGACATAAGTATTACTTACATCTCTTTCGTAATATTTATGTACTATAAATATATACACACAAGAATGTATTTCACTATTATTAAAACTCCAAGAGAGGAGCTGCACAGATATAGTACAGTTGCTCAGTTGCATTATTAATCAACATCGTTTTAACTAATCAATATGTCCTTTTTATTGTGTTCATCTGCAGGCTTGCACATGCATTTGTGGAAGGCAAGGCTCTTTGTTGCCTTCCCGTGGTGACACAAAGTCAGTGCAGCCTGCATACGTCACGACGTCATCACAGCTCTCTGCACAGCTCAGACAAAAAAAAAAAAAAGAGATCTCTGACAGCGACTGACGTAAAACACCCGTATGGAGGTTTGTAGAGCAAATGAAAAGGGAGGGGTAGAGCACACGATGCAGGAAGGGACTCAATGCGGCTCTCTCTCTTTTTCTGTCTCTCTCATTCTCTCCCACACATACTAACAGACATGGAGGCTGTTTAATCTGTTCTATATATAAAAAACAAACAAACAAAAAACATATTTTCCAGGAGCGGAGGTCCTAAATTAATCAATAAATACAAAAGAAGCAGATCGTTTAATTTAGGTATAAATATATATATAAAAAAGATCAGAATAATATTTTGCTGTTTGTTCTGTTTAGACTCTGTAGAAAGAGCAGAGCAGCACAGACGGAGACGTGGAGAGTCGAGTGTGAGAGGAAAGGAGACGAAGGGAGGGAGGGCTGCGCCGGAGAGTATTTCAGCACCACCGGCTGTGCGGACAGCGCCACACAGGCGGCGAAGTGATGCAGCTACAAGATGCTGCAAACCTAACAGCCCTCACAGTCTGTCTCTGCCGGGAGGCAGAACAATAACACAACTCACCTATCACTGATCGCTTCTTTCTTTTCCTTCTTATCCTTTTCGTTTATTTCCTCTTCTATTCTTTTCTTCCCTTTTCCTTTCTTTCCCTTTCTTTTTTCCCAGTAGAGGACAGCAAAACCCGAAGCTTATTTATTTATTTACTTAAACACATACACATACAGAAATTTAATTAACAAAAATAGCTGTTAACATGCTTGTAAAGTGTAGTTTCAGAGCTCAAACAGGAAAAAAAATAAGCATACAGCCTAATAACTTTTAAAACTGGTGTATTGTAAAATTTGTGTGTTCTGATATGGACTAGCATGTCTGAGCATGACAAGTTTGGATGCCTAGTACAATCCAACAGCCTTGTACTAAAATCTGAAAATGAAATTTTCTCAATGGATTTAGAAAGGTGAACATACAAAAAGTTACAAAAAGAACTACTAGGCATTATTTGTTAAGGTTCTTAATTTATCTTTATTTTCTTGTTATGGAGACTATTTATTTAGTTTTGTAAAACTACACTGTTCCACTGTTTTCCATGAAAGTCTTTTTCAACTATTTAAAGTTTATTTTTTTCCAACAAATTGCCAACATTGTATTAATTATGTTGGCAATTGCACAAAAAAGTCCACAATAAAATATTAACTGAAAACTAAAAAAAAAAGAAAAAAAAGAACTCAAATAATCAACATAAAAATTAGACAAACTTAGAAGTTTCACTGTGTTTTATTTTTATTTTTAACAACATGTTTTTTGCTGATGAACGTGTGCTTGTATTTAAGTGATCTTTGTGTTGTAGGTGTGTGTAAATAATTAGGTCAAAGCTCGGTAAACAAATAAAGAAGCAACACAAAACCATAGCAAGCCAACATAATCATGCAACACTATTTCTTCAAGTACACTTACCTGGACTCACAGAAGGAAAATAAAACATATTTACCTTATTTCAATCATGACTGCGTCTGGGTCTAAGTTTCAGTTTTAGATCAAAGTGTTTTATATTCACTGATGTTTGTGTGCTTGTTGTTATATTTGTTATATTGTTATTGTACAGCAAAGCATATTTATCGTTGCACTTTCCTTTTTACTTAAACTATATATTTCATTTAGGGCATGATCTTTGGGACTTCAATTGAACTCAAAGTGCCAGAGAGTCTTTACTGCTAATACTTTTCTTAAACCGCATAAGCCTATTAGTAAGTAAAGCTGTCTTACAACACACAGTCCAGTTTGAAACTTTTTGGTATCCTTAAATCTTGTGTGTCTCTCGGTAACCTAACTGTCTAATTTGCAGAATGAGTTACAAATATTCTTCAAATGATGACAAGTGAAGTTTTAGTGAAGCTTAAGAGACCATCTAGTGATTATGTTGTGCTGTGAGCAGCAAGACACTAAATATTTGACATCAGTGTTGTTGACAGTACATTAGTGACTACCTGAAATATAACAGTTTCAGCTGCCATGAAAAAAGTTATTTATTTTTTATGACACAGCACTTTGCAAAAGTCTTGAAACATTCCTTTCTATGGACATTCTGGAGGGTTTTTAATCCCATTTTAATTATTTCTATTCCACTAGAACCGGTTTTTAACATATTTTCAGTCCAACGCTCAACAAATTTCACAGTAGTTTGTTTATTAGACCACTAAATTGTGTGATCAATTAATCAATAAAAAAAAGTTCTCTAAATCTGAGTGTTCTCACAGGATACGGTATGTGCTACATAACATCTCAAAGCTAGTAGTCTAGTCTTAGCACATTATTATCATTCTCTTACAAAAACACAGTTGGTTCCCAAATTGTGCTTCCTTTAGTCAACTCAACTGTAATAAAACACTAAAGACAGCAGATTGGCACACATGACATACTACTTTAGGAACAACTAAAGAGATTTTAACATAGTTATGATAGTCAGCTAAAGAACAATACATTCTTTAGATCCTGTGTCAGGGCTTTTTCCTGTATCAATTTCCGTTTTATAAAGACATAATTTTCATAGACTATTTAGCTGGTCAAGATGTTTTTAATGTGTCAATATATTCCATTTTCTAAACACACACTTCACAATATGATAGGCTACCTTGGTCACATAAAAACATTGACAATAATCAGTGCAATATAGTAACCAAAATGCTAAGATCATTTTCAAAAGACTTTAAGAAAGTCTAGAGAACTACTGATGAATATCCCTTTAACAGATTATAAGAAACTTGGAATCCATGGAGGCAAGACACCAATATGATAAGGTGAAATCAAACTTTCGCAATATCACATATGTAACATGTGTATGTCATTGCATGTGTACCTTGTGAATAGATCACACAACTGGCTTCTGTCAGAGTAAATATTGGCTGTTTGAGCACAGCTATAAAACAGTTTGTGTTTTAACTATGTCAACGCAAGGTGAAACAAGCATGACCGACTGTCAGGATGCCTATAATGATTGTGTGTAACCGTATGTGCATTGTTGGATGTACTATGACTTATATAGATAGAAACTATTTCTTACCTTATTAGGTGAGTCAGGATTTGACACAAGTTGGGGAGGAAGCAGGACAGCCATCATGGAGAAAGAAGGACATGAAAAAGAAAAAACAGAAGAAAGGAAATCTGTTAGACTGATGGTGGGCATACACAGTCTGTGGGGAATGCATCATACTTACCATGAGGAGCATAAGAAATAAAGTTGTAAGTTGTTTGGTGTTAAAGAGAATGCTAAATTTTCTACTTTACATATTTGTACTTATGCTGTGTAGAAAATAATGAGTGCTGCTAAAAATACACTTGAAACATTTAGATTGAAAGTAAAGAGCTTATGGAAGTATATATGTAAATAACTGTAGAATGTGCTTATGGAATAGGTTTGGCATGTATTTTCAAAAAAACTACCAAAACATACATGTATGTAAAAATGCAGCGCTGAAGCCTAGATGTGAGCTTATAATCATAAAAAAAAAATGTGTGTAAATGTTATATTCACAGGGTTGAAAGAGACAGAGAGGACTGATACACAAAAGACAATAAACAATAGGAAGGAAGAGGGAACCCTAGTAGAATAGAGTTATAAATTTGCTTAGAAGAGTAAGGAAAATAAAATGTAAGTATAAAGCATTGCAGAACATGTAGTGTATAAATCAAAATGTATCCTTAGTATTTTGAAATATTTTCAGCAACGTTCACTATCTTGTTCTTTAAAAAACTTCTGACAAATCAAATACAGTATGTACAAAGATCAACCAATACCGTCTAGGAAAAGTGACAATTATCAAAGTGAAACAAATACAAGAACCATATTACATGATCAATCTATGAATGTATCAAAAATGCTGCACTGATGCACAGAATCACTACCTTAATACCAACAGCAGAGGGCCTCTAGGCGATGGCCTCAAACTGCTCTATGGCATATTAATGAGATTATTATCCTCCTGTTTGTCACAGCTGATGCAGGCATGACTGCTTTTGTGATGTCAAATCTAAGCTAATGAATACACCATCTGTATTCATTAGACTTTACTGTAATCTAATATAAAAATAAAAAACAAAACCAAAATGTTACTGTTATGCAACTTTGAGACAAACAAAGAGACTTAATGATAAATGGATTGTAGTCATTACATATTATGAGCTTTAGGTCTTTCCTATAAAGATTGGAAAATAAAATATCACCAGAAGCCATTATAATCTCCCCTCAAAGCCCTCTTTATCATCACACACCCAAGGTCTGAGAACACTGAAGCAAAACAGGGGTGATTCCTGGCCTCTCAGCTTCAATACGCACATGTATTTATCATACAGTGTGGGTTGCATCGGCTGCTGACCCCCATAGATACAGAAAATGGTACAGTCTTGCCAGTGAGTCAGCTTGTTGCTATGGTACCACATCCCACCTCCCCTGCTTGCAATCTACCCTGCTCACTGCAAGCAACTGGGTTGGTAAAAAAAGAACTAAAAAAAAAAAGCAACAACAACGTGGAGATGAAATATGGCACCAGACAGAGACAAGAAATTATGTTTTCTGACAAATATATGTGTATATCGGTTAAACCAGATCATACATAATATCAAAACAGAGCACACTCAAATCTCTTGATTAGATGTAAAAACAGTACAAAGGACACCTTTTTTTTTTGGTCAAAGCATCACAAAGAAGCAACCAGAAGCCACAAATCTTTTTATAGACATAACAAAAACGTCCTACATTTAAAATTTTTCTCTCCCTTTTTCTCTGTGTGCCTTTCTTTCTCTGCAGCAAAGTGGTGCAGCTGGAGAGGGGGAGGGGAGGGATGCAGAAAATGAGATCAGGAGGAAAGAGGAGCACTGTTGGAAACTAAGACAGGCAGATGAACAGTGCTGTCCAGTTTTGTCAAATTTAACATGTTTAAAACAAACCATCTGATTAAATGCTAATTTTATGAACAGCCAGTGAAGTAGCTTGTTTGCATTGGTATAAAATGGTAAGATAATTAAATGTAAACAAGTATATAGGTTATGTTACTTGTGCCTTGCAAACCTTATTTGATATTATGAAGTTAGTGTTACATTTGCGCACAAAAGTGACTCTAAATCACGCTAATACATAAAGGTTGAAAACTAGGCAATGTTTTACATACCAAAAACATACACTTCTTATGATTAAACATGTTACAACGGATAAGTGGTATTATTTTTCAGTTATGTTTTTGACACTTTCACACCTTGAACAGCAGTCAATTCTGATTTAAACCTAATTTATAAGTTCCAGAGAAAATGAGATAATCAAAGTTAGATTTTCCTCTTGCTGTCATCTTATTCACCCATAACAGTAAACGCGTTTGAAGCATAAAAAAATCCGAAAAGAAACACAGCACAGCAGAAGAAAACCTAGAAAGAGAAACAGAAGATGAGAAAAGGCTACTAACATAGATTGAAGGTTAAATTCAAATAGATACTTTGTAACTTGTTTGCCAGGAGTTTAGGTGAACATCTTTGTTTATACCAACTAAGCAAACACTAAAGTGAGCATAGAAAAACAGTCTCCACTTACAGACAGTAAGTACAGTATTCACAATACAATTAACTCTATTGTGATGTAAATACTGTCTATTCACAATAAAGGTATTTCACAAGTAAGTGCATGATATCACACTCTCAAGTCCCTGTATTATAATATTTTGCAAAAGTATCCATACCTCTTGAAGTTTTCATATTATTATAAGCATAAATGTCAATGTGTTTTTCAGATATTTTATTTGATGGAATGACAGAAAGAAACATGTCATTGTAAAATGAAAATAGAGTGTTGGATGGTTTTAAAATTTTTATTTTTTTACAAATAAAATCTGTGTGACATACATGCATATTCAGCTCATTTTATTTGAATGTATCTTTTTGTACTTTAGCTGTAGTATAAATTTAGTGACTCTGATCAGATGAGGACTTGTTAGCCTAAATGTAAATTCCCACAGTGAAACATGGGTGTGGCAGTACCATGCCACACCCGGTACAGGCAATTTAAAGCATATTCTTTAGGAAGGTAAGGGAAGTCGGTAAGAACTGATGTAAAGGTGGAATCAATTACAAGCCAGTCGCAGAAGTTAACATTTTATCATTCAAAACAGACTGAAGGTTGAGCAAAAGGTTTAAAGTGAACCTAAACATTTAGCCAAAACTAAAATGAAAGGATGTACTTCCAAGCATTTTCGTGTAATAGAAGAACCTTTTCCAGGCCCAAAATTCAGTTGAGAATCTGCTGCAGGATTTCAACACTGCTGTTCACTCAATGTGATTGACTTTAGGCAGTTTTACAAAACTGAATGGCAAAAATGTTCCGATTTTTGATGTTCAAAGCTACTGGCAACCTCCTAAACTCTTGTAACTGTAACTGCTTTGAAATCAGTTAAGCATAAGAAATGAATTGGGGGGATTTATTACATTTCAATTGGTTAGATTTTAAATAAATAGAAAACCATGTGTCCTTTTATTTCCACTTCCCTTCCATACACTACTTTGTGTTGTTCCATAACAAAAAAACTGAATAAAATTCATTCATTTATGTGGTTGCAAAGTGACAAAAACAAGAAAAAAAGTTAAAATATATGGATACTTTTCAAAGGTACTCTGTGTGCAATGTGTGATCTAACTTGTAAACACATAAATAATGGCTCACAGCATTAACACTAACCACATCCTCAGAAGCAAAGCAGAACGTGCTAAATAGACCCATCGGCATAAACAGGGGCACACAGCTGCTCAACACACTTCTTTACTGGGGAGAACCGGACTATTAAAGAACTGCTTGGGTCTGTGAGAAACAGGAGCATCTGCATCTGATTAGTCAAAGGAAAGTTAACCAAATTGATTCATGGAGGTTGTGCAGCACAGAAAATAGCTAGTGATTAAAACTTCAAAGGTGGTTTTCCTACAGGAGAATCATAAAATAAGGCATTCAACTAGTGCAGCTTGACAGACAGCCTGAAGTGTTTACTTAATTGCTAAAATGTTTCAGAGAGCATTAACCCCTATGGGGTGACTGAGATCAAAGGGAATTATAGCACAGACAAGAAGCCCCCATCACAACTTTAAAGATGGGAAAAGAGGCTAAACTGTTTGGACAAATCTGAAACAAAAGCATTGATGTGATCTAAAAATAACAATACAGTTTTTCAGGTGAAAATAATACAACAACTTTTCACTTTTACTTGTCATGAGCACTTTTTACATCCTCACTTTAAAATACACTTACAACATAACCCAGAACTGTCTCATGCAGACTATTTTACACCCTCAATGAACTCTGAGTCCATTTAATAACAGAAAAGTTATTCTCAAACTATGCCAGGATTAACTGATCTTTAGTGAATTATTAAAAAAAGAAAAAAAAACTTAAAGTATATTAAAAATAATAACTTTGACTTACTATTCTGCCACAATAAGTCAAAAATAAATATTACATTAAAATGCAAAGCTGTGCATTTTAATCAATCTCTCTCTTTGTATTTTCATGACCTTGCTATTTTTGTCAAACAATTAAAAAATGATCCAGGTGAATTCCTTTGTCACTACATTTTGTTCAAACTGCCTCTATTGTTATTACTGACCTTCTCTTATTTATTGTTATATAAGCAATTTCACTCTCCATGTCTTGCCACATCTCATGTCAAACCCTTCATACTTTTTCAAGACAAATTTCTATGTGCCTGTACCCTCCACACTGCAGGAAGTACCTGCATTCAAATATGTTTGGAAACATGTAACACATGTTTTCAGCTCATTTCAGCAGACAAAGCAAGCTCCGGATCAAAATGGCTGCTGTGCATCACTAGCACTGCTGCACAGGGTTGCTGAGGCTGTGCCGCCTCCTCCCCTCCCCCGCTGCCTCTCTACATCGCACCATCAGAGTTTTCCTCCCTTGTTGTCAGTCTCTCTGTGGTCATGAGTGTGCCCTCGTTTTCTCCATCACAATTTAAACGTTTGATGAAAAAGATTGTGTCACTTTTTTAATGTTTTTGTGGCCAAAATTAATTTCTTCTGTTGAAAGAACACATAAATGCTCTCCATCTTTCCTCCAATTCTGTGTGTGCACAAATGAGTGCTCATGATTAGATGGTGTTATGAAGAGAAGTAGGTCACTGACAATCTAGTGCAGCACACAGTTTGGTATCTCTCTGTGGAAACAATCTTTAATAAAGCTTTGGCACAAATGAAGTGCTGATTTAGAAAAAAATAGACATCTCTGTCAGGTTTTCTGATATACATTAAAGATTTAGTTATAAATCAATCCGCAGATGAGGTACAAGTTTGTCTAAACATTGACAAGTATCACGTGATATCAAGCTTCTTATGGTGCTTTCAACCGCCAACATTATTACTTTACAAATTCAAAGCAAAAATATGATTTGGTGTTGAGAGAGTACTAAAATGGCAGCTATTGTCAAGGACTGATGTACCTTATAAAATGCACACAGTAGAATAACAAGATGGATAGATGGATGGATGGATGGATGGATGGATGGATGGATGGATGCAAAATATTTTATGTAATCTAAAAAAGATAAATTTAACATCCACTTTGTTGGATGTAGAGAAAATATTTTATTGACAACTAAAGATACTAAATTTATGAAGATTTAGCTACAAAGAAAGAAAACAATGTATGGCACCAATCATGTCAGGGAAGCTGCGGTGATCTCACCTCTGTTAGTAAATTCTCCGACTCTGTTTTAAGTCTTGGCATTGTCCTGCTAGCACTGCGGTCAACACTCAGAGTGCTTTCAGCGAAGGGCCTCAAGTCTTTGACATCACTCCTCCTAGAGTCAGTAGTGCCGTACACCTCGTAGCCAAAATCCTGCTTTAAATTGCCTGTACCGCCTGCGTCTGCGTAAAGAGGCGGGTAATATGGAATCACTGGGAGATTCCCACTAGATTTGTAAAATACTCGCTCCTGTCTCCATCTGTAGATCTTCACTGATATAATAACCACTAAACACGTGATGAAGAGGAAGGAAACCACAGCCAGAGC
>CAEFZY010069865.1:0-31100 GCA_903066815.1 Brachyrhaphis roseni
GATGGATGGATGGATGGATGGATGGATGGATGGATGGATGGATGGATGGATGGATGGATGGATGGATGGATGGATGGGCTCTTGTGTGATTTTAATTATGGTGAATATAAAATGGTAAAGAGGGTCAGGATACTTTAGCACTTGAGCTGTTCTTTTTAGTGCCTTACAAAAGTATCACAATTTATTCAACTGTTTCACAATTTTCTAAATGAAATCACAAATTACACTGTATATTATTGGGATTTTATATGACAGCTTTGCAAAATGTAATTGGCATTTGTGAAGTGGAAAGAAAATGGTGCCAAATTTACAGAAATTAAAACAAAAATATAGTCAAAATAGAGACATCTTTCTATAATAACCTATGCTCAGTTGGATTGCATATGACCAGATTACCTGCCTCTACTAAACGAAAGCATCGCCATGGTAGCCTTATACCTTACTTACGTGCTCAAGGTGATGTTACGCATTTTCCTACACACAATATTTTACTTCTACACCAAACAGTTCCGTTTTGCTTGGGTCTGTTTCCGGCTTATGTGGCGAAGGGTGCGTTCACACCAGTCCTGTTTAGTTCACATTAATCAGACTCTAGTTCGTTTGCTTAGAAAGCCTGGTTCTTCTTCACTGGTTTTTGGTGCAGTGCCACCACAGGGGAAAGGATGAACAGGCACTTTAGTCTGTTTGACATAGTGCAGTGTGAAAGCAAATTGTACCAGTTGAAAATGCAACAAATGTTGAAACTTTGGTCCCCATTTGAACCAAGTCTACTAGACTATCAGGTGTGAAGATATTCAAAAGTTTTTAATGCCTGGTGTAACCATTTAGTTGGACAGTCTGGATCCCTAGGTAAACTCTAAACCTATTCAATTAAAAATCCAATAAAAAACATAAAAAACTGTTGTTGTAATGTGAACCAAAACCAAAAACATCGCTGAAGCAGTCTACAAACCACAACCTACAAGCACAGATAAAAGATGCTGCTCTATCTTAAGTACTCAAGCTGCACCACTACGCATGGGTCTGAGATGGCAGAACAAGATACTTATTCAGTGCTCCCACTACTCCAAACTGCTTTTTTGCAGCTGCATTTGGGCCATTGCTGCGTCTGATGGATGTGTTCTCAATTGTCGCACTCCAGCTGTCCGTCTTCAGACATATCGCTCCGAGAGACAGTTAATGCATTTTTATCACCGGCCTTCACCTCATTCAAGAAACTGGAGAGAACAGGAGCTCAAGTAAAACTGTCACAAAAATTCTTGACAGCAAAAACAATGTCAGATGTTATTGACAGAAAAGACAAAGAGGAAAAGCAAGTAGAGTATTTTCACTTATTTGAGTAGGGCAGCTAAATAAACCTCTTTATGTCTCCCTGTAGGGACGGGGACGTGTGTGGGTTGGTACCCATGAGCATGTATTATCTGCCGTGTACTTCTGTGAGTCATTCAACCTTGACATCTCTTCCACCTTATCTAAGGGCAGCTTTGAGGCAGTCAAACACAGAGCAAACTGAGGGCAACTGGACACACAGTAAACAGATGCTTCCTAAGACAACATTTCAGAGGAGCATGCAACATAAAAACACAGATAGGTCAAACATGTTATCCCTTTTTTTTATCTCTCTTCCTGTTGTTTCTATTCTTCAGTTTGCATAGATAAAGATTGCTCTTCACATCCACATGATAGAGTTATCTAGCCAACCAAGAGTCAGTTTGAACCACTGGAGTACTCACAAGCTTCTTTTACCATCGTCTCATAAGGGATTATAAAACAGTAATTAGAAGACTATTTTCTGTTGGCCTGGCCCTTAATCAGCTGTTTTGGAAACAAAGACATTGATGAAACAGAAAGGGGATTATATCTCTGCCCCCTGGGCCCTAAAGGGGAAAAGTACAGGTGTGTATTCTTGAAGTTCAGGTGTGCGAGGCAGGTGAAGGCATTTACCATCTGCCTTTACTTCACAGTCAGCACGTTCAATTCATCATGTTACTCCTCCCCCGACCCCTGCCTTCGCATACGCTCGTGTTATACACAGCCAGCGCAGGTGTACAACAAATCCCTCAGTGTTTGAATTCCACCCTCATTGATAGACACTCGCACAAAGACAGCATACAAAAACATAAAGAAGATATGGTTAAAAAAAAAAGTTTGAGATTGTACAAGTCAAACAAGAAAACATGTCATCTACCAATTTTCAGTAAACACAATTTTCAGTATTCGGTTCAGTAGTAATCGCTGGCTTTTCTTTAGGCAAATGCATTTAGTTATTATGTAACTTTCTGCTCTGTAAATGTCACTGCTATGCATGAGTGAGGCTCAATAAATTAGCGGTATTACCTTCGATGCATTCTGCTGGCATACAGAAAAACCAACCAAGTGCATTGTCTGTGGCTGACATTTTCTTATGCGCATGAGGTCTGTGAAGGGATAAAATGAATGATCTGCGAGGTCTAGGGGAGCAACAATATACCAATCTCAGGAGACAAGATGATGCACAATTTTGGGTTTGTGAAAATGAGATTTCAAAACTATTTCTGGAAAAACATTTTTTTTGGCTCAAAATCCAACAAAGCATTGACAATGTTTATTTCATTATTTTATCTAATTAAAAACAGAATAAGGGCTTCATAAATCTTAAACTATGCCTTAATGTATCTTATCAGTGTAAGAATTTTAAATTGTTAATGGCAAATGACTGAAAGCAGTCCAATTTCTAATTGTAAAATTGATATTTAATATTCTCAATATGATTTTGAATCAGATGCCAACGTAAGCATCTTTAACAGCTAATGGTTAGCTATTCACAAGTTTATCACAGTGCTAACAAAAAATATATTTCTCGTCAATAGCCTCTTTTTTTTTTTTATCAAATATCCACAGCTCTGTCAGATAAATTATTAAAAATGTGTGATTTGTTTAGTGTTAATGTAGCAGAGAGTTAGAAGCTAGCAACAGACCTTTATTAGCATAGTGTGAGCACCACAGGGCATGTGAAAATATCTGCTTCCTTTTAGACTACAAAATAAGATTATCAAACATAGAAACAGGTGCCAAACTCAGATCCTTTGTGATTGGATCTCAAGTTAATAGCTTGCACCACTTATAGTATCAAACTCTCATGCTAACAGCAAGTACCTAGACTTCATTTTGACTAAGAATATTGTGGAGTGTGTGAGCTGGAATTATGAAAAGCAGTCAATACAGAAAAAGTGAAATAGCCCAATAGGACTTTGTATGAAATGTATTGACTGCTGTTTAGGAGTTGTTTAGGAGTCCTAGACATATTCATATCTAGGACTGACAGCCAATTAGCTGGCATGTTTTGAGTCATACTTCCCTTCGACAATAAATATTTAAATTCCAGGTGAAGTCTTTGTGTAGTGCCAGAACTTTCCTAAGACAAATCTGAGCAAACAGAAGTCTACTAAACTCAAAAGTTGTTTTGTTTGTGGCCTAAAGGGGTGGAGCGACGGCTTTTGAAACATGATCCCAACAGCGGTCTGCCTTTGCTGTTTAGGAGTTGACAAGCCCTCGTCACCAGTCAAACAACACTGATCATTTGAATACACAAGGACTTGTTTGCACTCACCTCTCCCTATTCCTTCATTCACCTCAACTCCCTTCCTGTTATAATCACTGCCACAAAGTCTCAATCTCGTAGCTCATTTTTGATGATAATCAGAGAACAAACAGTGGTGGCATATACGGGGGCTGAGGAAAACGACTCGGCTGACAGTGATGAGACAGGGGGAGACAGTAGATAGGAGCGTCCCATAGATCTCAGATGAAGGTTCGTCATTAAAGCAGTCCCATTCCAACAAATGAACCACAATTACAATAGCATTGCTTAAATGCTGCCAGCTCAGGCAGAACAATCACATTTGGGGCAAAGCATCACAGCAGCTCTAACACAGTGACCTCAGCCTTCCTCATCACTCACCTAGACTACTTTAATCTAGGTTTACTTTCCATTATAGAGCAGTGCTTTAAGCCTCCCATTTAATCATGACCATCAACAGAGCTGTTAGTCTCCCATGTCCTATCGCAATAAAGCATCATCGCTGCCATTTCCCAGCCTAAGATTGTACTGTTAAACAACTCTTCTCTCAATTTTTAAATGTGATTATGCTCATCCTCCCTCCTTCTGCCTTCCCTTTCTCCTTTCTCCTACTCACACTCCAGTTTGAGTTTTTCTTGACTCAGCATTAGACAGACCAGAACCGTGCTTGCAGATCAGGTGCCGCTCACGATGTGCCCATCCCCAAGTGGTCTTCTCTCCATGACAGATTTAAGTTGTACCATCTTTCAACACCCAAGATGAATGTGATGTCACCACCTCCTACATCAGACGCAAGCATATGGGAGATCTATGAATAGCAGAGGCTCAGCAGTGGGTGTCCACATTGAAAAGCGTGTTATAATCCAACACGGATAACCACGCAGCTGCTTACAGTCGCAATGACTTTCTACCAGATAGCCACCCTAGCTACAGCATTCAAGACTAATGCTATTTTTCTCCTTTCAGTCTCTCTCACCATCAACTTTTCTCTTCTCCACACAGGCAGTATTAATCACAGAACACTAAACAGCTACTGACGCCATTTAGTAGGCCTGGCTTTGTTGAGCTTTGGCTCCCAGTCAATTCAACTCCAGCCCCTTTTTGTACGGCCAAGTGGGCTCTTCGAAGAAGCTCCTCCCCTCTCCAAGGACCATCAGATTACCTCTTAAAAAGCTGGGTGATGGGTGAGTTTTACTTAGATGTGGGTGGAGAGCAAAGCAGAGTAGGAAGGAGGGCAACAGGCGAATGATTGGGGAGATCCACTGCTTTGGAGAAATGGTGCACCCTTCTCCCTTTTGGGTGAGCATGTAATGCCATCAGCCCTTGCCTAGCAACCAGTGGGGTTTGGCCGAGGAGATGAAAAGATGCAACGCAAAATGAAAACAGAAGAAAAGGAGACTGGAATACGCAGAAGGCACGAACATTGAAGTAAAAAGGACCAGGGATAAAACTTGCAGCTGTGAAGAACAAGAGCAGGGGCTGGCAGGTGAAAGAAAGGAACAAAATGGGATCTTGCAGACTCTTCCATTTACTCTAAGCCTTTCCTCTTAGCTAAGCAGTACGAACAATGCAAACCCAACATGTTGGAATCAAGACATGGGCTATGATATGTCTCAATATACCATGCTATGATAAAACTTGTCTATATATGTATATATATATCTCAATTTTCATCATTTGCACTGGCCTACCTTTGATGGCTGCGGTGAGTCGCCACATTAATTCTGCCCCCCCATTAAATTAGTTCTTTTGTAGGCCACTGAATCCCAAGAAACCACATAAAATCTTACTGTAAGGGTGCTTACTGTGCATTTGGTGACTGTCTGGCTGCTCAGAACAGGGAATTGAAATTACTGCAATTAATCAGCATACAACTGTTTTTCTTTTCATATCGTTATTAAACAATTTTAAAATATGAACATGACTCTTGGCAGTGTATGTTTATCTTTGGTTCAAGCCAGTTTCTGCTGTAATTCAACACTCAGAGCTCTTAAGTCACAGCAGCAGAAGGACCAAAGAAATGCATTTAAAAACTGGATGTGCAACAAAAATCAATATGCAACCCAAAAAGATTAGATTAAATCTGTTTAGGATTGCTAACTATCAATTTAGGATATCTAAAATGGTTTCTAAGCATGTCTTTTACTATTTCATTGTAGTCTCAACATGTTTATCAGACATGTAGCCACTCTCATGAGACCATTGCCAATGATTCAAACTGAGACATGTCTGCTCTAAAACTGACTACATCGTATAGTCTTGGGGACAAAACAAAACGTGCTTTTATGGATGCACCACTGACTGTAGCCAAAATTGATTCCCTGATGTTATTAGAAATCTGACTTAAATATTTAAATTTTGATTGTTTATGAGTTGTTGTTGTTTTTCCCCCTCTAAAGATTGTAACAAAAAAAGAGAAAAGAAAATGTGTTGTTTGCTATATGTAGCAATAATAACTCCAAAAGTATTATAAGACTATCCACATATATATCTATCAAAGCATATTCCTAACCTTTATCTTAATATCAGCAAAAGCAAAGCAGTCAATCAAAGCACCTACTGTTGTACATGATGTGTTTATAGACCTAAATGATGGAGCTTGTCAGTTTTGTTACATTTCATCAAAAAATAAAAAAAATAAAATTTATTTTACTGAATGGAGCCAATCAAGAAAAAAAAAAAGTCTACTTCTGTATTTTACCTATGGGTGCATATTCATCTTCAAAATGTATCACATGGAGGCTCATTTATGTCTGGAATAGCAGGTCAAAATCACTGCAAGCAACAGAACAGCAATCATCTCCTGCAGTTAGAGGCTATCTGTTGAACTGAACTGCCTGGTCGCGTTACTTTTACGCATTAAGATGTTTAATCCCAACAAATTATGACAACCACTCATCGAGGTTTGCCTTGCCAGGATATTAACATTCACGTTCAGTTTTTTAATTCATCAAAACAATAACACTTCTAGCAACTTATGGAATCCAAGCTGGCCAAAAATAATTCGCCTATTTAAGTGAGTTGCCTACCTCAGCGCTGAATATATTCCCAAATCTACTGAGGATGAAGTTTTACATAACACGTTAAGAACTTACCATCAGCTTGAAAGTACAGTAATCCACTAACAAGGATGAACGCTAGCGGACCCATCCTTGCATATTAAAACATCCACAGCGGTCGCGCAAATCCTCTAATTCACTGCGGGGGCAAAGAAATAAGGTGAAGACTGCGCTCAAGTCCGCTCCACCGGCTTTGGGAGTGATGGACAGCTCCCAACACCGTCCTACTCACTGACAAAAGCCAGTTTCAGTGTCCAGACACACAGAGTATCCATTTAACAGTAGTTCACCCGGAGCCGCTCATCCAGCCTCCAAACTCTCGGCTCTTTGAGGAAATATTATCCCAGCTTGTCCGGAGGGTTCATCCGAAATTTCTACTGTGTGACGAGCCGGAGCTGTTCGGAGTCTCTCGGGGCCGAAATTAAAAGTCCAGACTGAAGAAATAAAAATGAAAATTAAGCGCACATCTACGCCTCCCTTCAGAAGCGTCTCAGCCACCTTTCAAATCTTCAGCGAGGATGTCTGCGCTCGAGGACAACCAGGAAACCCGCCTTCAACTTTTCACGCGCGCGCCCCGAAAAGTTGTTTTATTCTTAAGGAAACCGGCTTTCAAAAGCCCCATGTGCGTAGCCGGTAATATAGCCCCAATAAATGTACAGACACACTACAGTTCAACATCCTCCTCTCTCTCTCTCTTTCTCTCTGAGCGTTTCGGTGTGAACAGCGCGGCCGCTAGGAGCGCGTGCTCTCCCACATCCCAACACACTGAGGCTGAGCGAACATGGACCGGTACCAGAGGGCGGGGGTAGAGCAAAGCAGCGTGGAGTACAAAATATTATTATTAATTACTATTATCATTACTATTTTTACCAGTGGTTTTGCTGGACAATCACTTTGCTGCGGTTTACAGGGAACTTCCCTACTGTGGCAGTAAAAGACTTCCATTCAAGGAGCTAAGTGGTAGGACAAACCTTTAAGTATATTTGCAAAGCATTTATAGTAGGTCACTCACATAAGGAATTATTTATCTTCTAAAGCAAGCTCCGAGACGAGAAAAAAAAGCAGCATGCCATAAGAGTGCAGGAGGTTCAACATTCACACTATTGTCAACAGGTAAAATGTACCTTAATTCAAGAGGGGGGGAAAAATCATTCAGAATATTGAAATCTAATCTCTTCTGTGAGAACGTGTTAAATTTTCAATCAATGGACTCAAAACTAAATTTATTGAGGAATCGGAGGCTGCTTAACATGTGAGGGGTTAATGTGTTCAGATGCTGATGCAGAATTGTAAATATGATCTTTGTCAGAAATCAATGGCTTGATTGACCGAACCCCCTGCAAGATGAGGAGAGCTGATGCGGCTCTGCATACCAACAATAAACTCAAAAGTCTCTCCCACCCCCCAACCATTTCTTTCCTAAGGAGTATGCAGCTAAACACAGTGAGAGCAAACTCAAACCACTGCAATCCAACATTTGATTAGGGATGAATTCCAACATTGAGACTGAACATGTAAATAAAAAATAAAAAATCCGGACTCAATATGTTGATGTTTAGAGATGGAGGGTGGGGCTGTGTTGTGTGAACTACTGCCCAGCAACCCTTCACATGATGATCCCTTGCAAGGCTTTACTGGAGTGTGAGCTATGAGTTGTGAGCTCCCCCTACTGGTATGTGTTAGAACAATTCCCAGTGTCTGTGTTTTCCTGTTCAGCCCCTCGAAGAGGCATAAAATGAGAGGACATATGCACAGTCAACAGTGATAAAATAAACAACTATGCTATTTATGTAAGAGGCATGCGGCAATGCACGGAGGCTGTATGTTCAGTCACTAAATACAGATCTGATGAATATCAGAGTAAAATAGAGTGTTTTGCAAATGTATTCATGCCGGCCTATTTACATTTTGTCACATACCACAAACTTTAGTGCGTTGAGTTGAGATTTTATGTAGCAGACCAACACAAAGCTTGGAATCTGCTTCAGGGTGAACTTCATTTGAAAGACCTGGTTTAATTTTATTAATTCAAGGGCTATATAAATGATTTAGCAGAAACAAAGTCTATATGCCACAGTATAAATTGACTTTAGGAGAGTGGGTTTTCTTTAATGATGTTCATATTGGGGTGAGAACATTACTGAAGAAGAACATGAATCAGAGATGCATCCTAACTCAGGAGGATCTGCACAGATCAACAGCTCAGATGGGAGAATCAGTCTACTTGACAAATAATTATATATTTGGCAACATGGGGAAAATGTTGTTACAGGTGAAATAATATGCCAGTGGAACTAGTAGTTAAGCACTCAATATTAAGGACTTACTGACTTAAATCAAGCTCTTATATACAGTAGAAAATGTACTTAGAAGTGTTATTTCATGTGTACTAAGACATTAGCACTAGAAAATAGACCAAAAATACTTGGTAAGATTTTATACAGTTGCAGTGTACAGTAGAGATAGCGTTAGCTTACATCATCCAGGAGGTTTATTACTTTGCTGTTGTAGATGCAGAGGTTTTTCTGAGCTTTATAAGTTGCTCTCAAACATCAGTGTCTGAGCATTAGGACAGCTAGCGTAATGGGATTTGCTGTCCGCCTGCCTGATAGGGAAAGTACCTTCAGACACTTTATGTTTGGCTTCTTTGCTGAAGAGGGCAATTTTATTTTATTTTTTCTGGATGAACTCAACCACCTTACCAGTATTTAAAACTTTCAGCGACAGCTCACTGTTTTGCACAGGTGAGCAGCTCATGAAAGAAGGGTGTCAACTGGGAAAAATGGGTCAGTTAATGTGGATTTTGACACCAATAAAGATTTGTGAATATATATATATTTTTTATTGTTTCTATTAAAGGCTGATTATTTTTGATAAGCCTACTTTGAATAGACCATCCCTGCTGAGAAACATGATAATGCTAGCATCATGCTGTGGAGAGGCTTTACTTCAAATGGAACAGAAAAGCTGATCAGAGGTATTGAGGACCTCAACACAGCAATTACAGAAGGAAACTTTTTAAGGCTTCAAAAGATTTGAAACTCTAGTGGAGGTTAATGTTCCAGGAGAACAATGATGCTAAACCATAGGTGACACTGACCCAGTCCTTCAGGGTCAGTGTCCTGCAAGCAGATGTGTCTCTGGTTCACCCACTGGTGGTGGCAGCAATGTGCTATGGGGAGGCTTTTCAAACAAGGTCAGGAAGAGCTGATGGGAAGATGGATTCTAACTAAGGTTGAGCTATTTTTCCGAGAAGAATGCACTACTTTGTGTCAATCTGTCATAAACAAACCCCAACTGATGCACTAAAGTTTGTTATTGAAACTGGAAAAACAATGTGACAAAGTTTAGGGGAGTAAAACCTTTTACAAAGCACTTGAAATCTGCCAGGTGAATAGATTAAGTCTCCATCCATCATCATCCACTTATCCGGAGAGGGGTCGAGAGGGTAGCACTCTAAGCAGGAAGGCACAGACTGCCCTCTCGCCAGCCACTTGGGCCAGCTCCTCTGGGGGACAGCTGAGGTGTTCCCAGGCTGACAAACATAGTCCTTCCAAAGTGTCCTCTTGCTTCCTCTGGGTCTCCTCTCGGTGAGATGGTGAAACAAATCCTCACTAGGGAGTCATCCAGGGGGCATCCTAACCAGATGTCTGGACCACCTCAACTGGCTCCTCTCAATGTGGAGGAACGGTGACTCTACTCTGAGTCCATCCTGGCTGACCAAGATTATCATCCTATCTCTAATGAGAGCCCAGACACCCTGCGGGAGAAAATCATTTTGGCTTGTATCCACAATTCCATTGTTTTGGTCAGTGGCGGTTTATGATATGGGCGACATGGCCAATTGCCTAAAGCACCATCTTGGGAGGGATGACATGAGCGCCTTCCCGGTCCTCAATCAGAGGACTCAAGACAATTGCACTAGAAACTAGCCCAACTTGGTAAGATTCTGTGTTTTTGTAGTGAAGCTCTGACACCAGTTGTACAAGGATCTAACAGCCCACATCAAAGGGTCAGGTATCCCGGACTACCCCCCACTTGACGCCCCGAAGTACCTGGTAGAAGTCCTTCTACCAGGTTCTCCATGTCCAGAAAAACACATATAGGCTGGTTGGGTAAATTTTCATGCACTCTTCGGGACCCTGCAGAGGTTGCAGAGCTGTTCCTGGAAATTAAGTCTAACTTACATTAATAATCTATGAAGAGAAATTATCATTTGGACCAAAATGTTTCCCAAATGTCCTATTTTCCTTCCCTTAATTTCTTTTATGGATAATAGCCGAAGAATATTTTCTATGTTCCGACTTGCTAAGGCTTTGCTTTATACCTAGACAGCCTCAAAACCTGCAGGAATGTGAACTAAAGACTTGGATTTCTACTTTTATGATTTACATCAAAGACATCCACACAACAAAGTCCAGAGTATGTCCTCTGAAGATATCTTTGAAAACCCAGCTCTCCCCATTACAAAGTACGCAGGCTGAGACCATGACAAAATGGCTTTGGCAAAGGGAAACACTTCTATCACCTTTAATAATAGCTTTGACTGCTCATGGCTTTTTTTCATCTGTTTGTTTGTTGAGCTACAAGTCGACGCTTGCCCTGAAAAAGGCCCTTTCTGGGAGCAGCAGTGTTGCTGCAAGGACTCTTGCTGGCTCTCAGTGCAGGCTGTTGCTGTCAGCTGGCCAGACACAGTGATTTGTCTTCATATTTTAATATGTTTTCGAGCCGCATGCAAGCGTTTCTTCTCAATGTCTACGAGGCGTCCCAGATTCTACCGTATGCACACGGCCATGAACGCAAACAAAGAGCCGAGCAGAAATTTATTGTGTCAGTGTTGCTGAAGGTTCAAGGCAAATAAAACAGCGGGGGAAAAGTGGGGAATTGGAGACAGGTCATTTACAAAGAAAGAAAGCCCACTTCAAACATAAACAATAGAAGCCTCATTGATGGAAAAGGAAGTAGAGTGTAATTCTCCCTGAAGCCCAGCCTTTTATTCCCCGCTCTCAATCACTTTATCTGTTGCAGAGGCTGCGATATTCCCCGGGTTTCTAAATATCAGCTCAAAGTGGATTTATTTTAATTAAACTGGGGGCTGTGTTTGTTCAGGACGCGACACGTTACATAAAAAATGAGATGGAAGGGGGTAAGCAACGGCGATGATAACTCACGGACACCATCATATGAGTTTATGCTTAATTCCACTGCTGGGAGCAAAAACATCACAAATCTTTTATTAGGGCTGTATTTTTATAATATTACTGCCACACAGGGTTTTAAGTGTTGATTTGTTGTTTCATTTTTGAAAACCAGAGTATTCAAAAACAAATGAGGGTGATGTCACTGAGGGGAACGTAAAGAGAGGATGAAGCACTGAGGCCAAACAGTGGTTAAACACATTTGGGGTTTTTACTACTTCTTTTGTGAGAACGGAGCGTTTCTTGTCTCCTTATTACATTATGCCACAATTACTGTCTCATTCTTGTCCAAGTATGTCTTTTTAACAGAATAAAAAGTATTACTCAATTATTTGGTCTCGGGTTTATCTCCAAACATCTGCTCACTGATGGATCAGGGGTCGAGTCGTCTCATTGTTCAGGGAATCCCCACATCCATTCTGACCCACGGTGCCTTGTAAGTGTATAGATACCATCTTACCTTGTTTTCATTTTTTGACACACATCCCCAAACTTCAATTACGACAGTTGCCTAATACACAGCTCCATCCATTTCCCCCATGAACTCGCACTAGTTTATCTTCTTGCTAATTAAACACAGCATGATCGTGTTCCTGTTTGATCTGACCAGAACTATTAAACTTTACTCCATGACTTTATCGCTGACTCATCTGCTGTGTTTCTTGGTCTTTGTGATGTTTCCAATCACTAATGTTCTACAATAAAACATTTGAGGGCTTCACAGAACAAATGTATTTATACTGAGATTAAAATATACAAGGACTTCTTTTGTGAACTACAAACATTCATATTTATGCAAAATATTGGCTGCAATGATTTCTATATGTCAGAGTAAAGGACGCAGAATGCAGTTGCCCAATGCTGCTCATTTTTATCTGTAAAACATGTCGATATGACAGATGATGATCAAAAAAACTGAACTCCAGCTTCAGTGGTTTGTTTATGCCAGCTTATGTCAGTTCCAGGTTTCTAAACTCTGCCTATATTCCGCTAATGTCAGGAAAAAAACAATTTCGCACTTGTGTTGTTTCTATTAAATAAAGAATGCAACTAAAATAAGTGAAAAAATTTGTTTGTGCAATAAAACATTAAAAACCATGGTGGGTCATGATCCTCCAACTACTTCCTGTCATCTTCTTCTTCTTGGGTTGCAAAAGTGACAACAGTATTACCATTGGAGTTTTGCAACAACAAAAAACACCCCACCTCATCCTAGCTCCAAAACTTTGTATTGAAAAACTATATTTTTATTTATATTGCCATGTTTCCATTAGGTGTATTTATTTTCAAAATATCAAACTGCGCAATTATGTGATCAATGGAAATTCAGCTTATGACAGGCTTACTCTCACAACCAATGTAATGGCATCGATAGAGACAGAATTTGTTCTAAACATCTGCATCATAGGGATGCCTACCATGCAGCTTAATCTAGGAAATTACAATAAAAAAACATCAAGTTTGTGATTAAAAACGTGCACAAGTTAAAGGCATATGAATAATTCTACAAAGCCCTGTGAATTCACTGAAGTAATATGTTTTCTTCTGTTACAGGGAACTCACACACGTTGGCTCAGCTTCATGGAGCGACTCTGAACACCAGCTGTAGCGTTGCTCCTCCCGTAGATAAAAGCCCAGCTGAGGATCAATAAGGTGTCCCAGAGTGGAAAGAGCCTGATATCTTTGAGACAATCAGGAGTGTGTACAATGGCAGCAGTGCACTGTGAGGGTTTTTGCACATGAGACATTGCTGCGGAGGCATTTGTAGCATCTTAATTGCACATAACCATGGCGCAATTCAGATGCAAACTATGAATCACAAGACAGGCAGCTCCAAAACACGTAGTCTCAGCAGAACGGCCTCTCTCGCATGCGTCTTGAGGGAGAAGGAGAAAAGTGTTTTTAATTGTGTGGTGGGTCAGAGGTTCCGGTACCAACATCACTCATGATCAGATCAGAGTGGTATTTAGGGAGCTCTTAGCTGGATATCTTTCAAGGCCGAGTATCCCCTTTCCTAAGTTTGGATCCCGGCGTGGGGATGATTAGGAGCTGGAGGTGGGAGGAGGTAGTGTGTGATGTGCGGCGGGGGTGATTAATGTAGATGTCAGCGTCTCGCCCCTCCCCTCTTCTGCTTCCTCCCCGGCATCAGTAATGACACCTGGGGAAGGCGGAATGGGTCTACCTGCAGCCCAGGCTCCCTCAGCAGGGCATGATTCTTCCCCATGATCCTCCTCTGTCAGCAGTCCTGTCACCGGGCCCGGATCAGGCCCTTATTAATGGGCCTCTATGTCAAACACAGATATTAAGCTGTGCTCTGCTCTGCGCCCAGCCTCGGCAATAACAGCCGCGCGCGATGACACATTTCCAAACAATACAGTGACAGGAACAGGAGCGCGCGTGCGCGCACACCTCACGGCGCTCTCATAACTCTTAAAAACATTACTGCGTGCCCGCTGACGTTCCCTGAAATATTGCTTTCTTCTTTAGCAACTTTTACAGATAAATTCCAGCATGACAAACAGTGCAGAGATCTATAGGATATCTCTCTCTCGCTCTCTTCTCCCTTCCCTTCAGCTCTTTAATACACATAACCCGGCATCACATTATGCTGAAAAAACTGACAAAGCTTTCACCGTGATGTATAGCTCCGACAATGCAAAGCACTCGCCTCAGCAGTGAACGAGACCCATTCGGTTATAAAATGTAATAGAGGAAAGACTCGGTAAAACCTCTGCAAGCGCATATTTACCCTCGCTGAAGGTTCTGTTGCTTTACTGGAATCTTTTCAGGGGGTTTCTCGTGATTCAATAAAAGCAGCAAGACGTTTACAGGAACTCTCTGCCCCCCCCTTTTTTAAGGGGACAGTATTATGTAAAATTGACTTTTTTTTAAGTTTTACAACATGCTATAGTGTTATTCCGTCATCAAAAAACATAGCCGTAACGTTGCCTTGATTCTTTCATGCGTCTTTGAAAAATGCTTTAAAATTCCTGCATATAGTGCAGCCTTCCCCTGCCACTCCCTCTCTCAGCTCCTTCAGACTAGCCAGCAGCAATTAGCAAACACCTGGTGTAACTGCCAAGCTCATTATAGGAGCTACCTAGTTCAACATTGGTTAAAGTGTTGTTAAAAGGTTAATAGAGGAGGCATACTGTGATGACTTCCTGAAGGTGGAGTGTCAGCAGCAGTTTTTAAAGAGACAGAGGCCCAATTTCAAGGTGTTAGTCAAATTTGATATAGACAGCATTTTTATAACAACTGAAGGCAACATAGCTACTTGATTGCAATCTAAAATTTTTACATAAAACAGCAGAACTGCATTTAGTCAGGGTCGTATAACATTGAATGGACACGTCCAACTCCACACAGTCTGATACTCCCAGTGAAATGAGTCAGGATGAGGCGAGACAGAGGGGAGAGAGCTCGGAGGATCTGACACCTGAGCTGGGCGAGGAGAGAGGCTTCCATCAGCAGGACATAAACCATGTCGGTAATGCATCGTCTGTTCTGCCTCTGTATCCACTGTAAAGGCTCAGGAAGGGGAGCTGGAGGCTCACTATCAAATGTTGCAAAACTGAGCCTTACTGTGCGGGGACTGCAGCTTTCTGAAGCAAGTGTGTGCCTGTTGTTTCATGTTTTGCTTTGTATCACATGAGAATCGAGCTGCATGAAGAACAATACTGTCTCTGTAGGCAACCCTCATTTCTGTACATTCATTTTGAAACTGGAAGGAAGAGCAGAAAGTTCACCAAGATGGCTGCCACCTTTGGCTGAATTTATTGAACATGATTGACTTTGGGACATCATCGGATGCTTAAAAATGGATTTGACACTTTCCAGATGTTGTTGCATAGTTTATCGAAATCTGGTGCATATTTCATATCTATTTCTTCAAAATACTAGACGTTGAAATATTGCAGTCAACCGTAATCGACACTCCCTGGTGTGGCTTTACTTCCAAGTATTTTGATGACAATTTGAACCAAAAATATAAAATAAGGATTTATCGGTCCAAAAGACATTTTAGCTACTGTGGTTTTGTGTGTAATCTGACATTTCCAAATGTTGTCTTCTTGTTTCGCTTCCCTAAGAATGGCTTCCTGACAATTCTTGTTCTGCTGAGGCCATTTCTGACGAGGCTTTGACAAACAGCAGATGGATCCGATGAAGGAGGATGAATCTCCTAGGACCTAGCTTTCTCTTCACACTCTCCAGTTCCCTCAGTTTGGAGGAAAACTATGCCAGATGCACATTTGTTGACTAACAGTCTGAATTCTAAGTCCCCTAAAGGGTGCTGTTGACAGATTTTTGTTGATTCAGCAAAAATAAATGACATTTTAGCAACCATTTTTTAAAAATAGCACTTTGTTTTTTTTCTATGCTGGATTATCTGTTTTTGTGTACAAACCTCATATTCACCTTCCTAAGTGAACACCGTCTGAAATATCTCAAAAATTTGTGATGTAAGAAGAAATATATTAAATTATCCAATGCCTAAAAAGGAACCTTGAAAGGTAACCAAAAACTGTTGGATATTATGTTCAACAATGGCAAAAGTATCTGTCCCAAAGGAAGAAAAAAAAAATCAATTTAGGGTTGGTTAATGTTTTATTTATTAATTATTATAATTAATTATTTAATACATTAAGGACCTGCTATTGTTATATCAACCTCCCAGATCTCTCAGGTCTTCTGGTTCTACTCTGCATCCCCAGGACCAGAACCAGACATGGAGAAGCAGCATTCAGCTTCTATGTGCCACAAATCTAGAACATCCATCCATCCATCCATCTATCCATCCATTTTCTTTACACCCTTGTCCCTACTGGGGTCGGGAGGTGCTGGTGCCTCTCCAGCTAACGTTCTGGGCGAGAGGCAGGGTACACCCTGGACAGGTCACCTGTCTGTCGTACATATCTGGAACAAACTTCTAGAAAACTGCAAAACAGCTGAAATACTGACTTCCTTTAAGTCAAGACTAAAAGACATCTGGTTTTTAGTCTTGACTTAATTAAAACCAAGTCAAATTACTACTTTGATTAGTAGTAATTGGAACATTCATCATTATATTTGACATGTATTTGCTTGATGTTTTGCTGTTGTCATTTGACAAAATGTAAAGCTAATTGGTTATTTCATAATTGGTGACCGTATCATGCTTTGATGGTGTAAAGCACTTTGACCTGCCTTGTTGCTCAAATGTACGACTTGAACTGAACATGTATCAACCTAAAAGATGGTAACATCTTCCAAAAGCAATGTTTGAAGTATGTCTATTAAATAATCCAATAAGAGAAAAGAAGAAAATGAATAATTGAAAATCTAATGATTCACTGGATACAAGCTTCCAAAACTCTTCTTAAGATTCAACTTAAACAATAGTTGAAGACATTACTAAGCAAATATTTATGTAAATAAGTGTTTGAAATCTCTGTACACCGATCAGCCATTTTATTAGGTACAACTCTCTTACAGAAACAGCAGATCAGCCAATAACATTTCATCAACAGAATGTTAAGCATCTAGATGTGGTAAAGTCAACTTGCCAAAAGTTCAACGCAAGGATCAGGGCTTAATGAATAGATTAGGTCCCTTTAAAGTTCCAGCTTACTACACATCTTTATGTAATTCCTGCATTACATCCTCTCCTTGATTGACAACACCTGCGTTTCAACCCAGATGAGTCTTTTTTTCAGAAAGTGCACACGTCAAAACAGAATCTGCAAACTCCACTCAATGTTCAGGCACAAGAGTTCAAGAGTAACCTTTCCTGGGCCATCTGCCTCCTCCTTCCACTTTCCCTACTTTATGTCGACTCGTCTTTTCCTCCCACTCTCATTAAATATCCCAGATCCGGCTCCTCAACCACATTCCCATCATTTGTGGAATTTCCCTGTCAAGGTGAAAAACAGCCAACTCGCCTGACCCTGAGAGGCGCGGCTAATTAGCTGCCCTACTTCCATCCTTCCTGAGCATAGCCGCTTTAATCTGCGTCTTTGGAAACTCATCAAGAGCGTTGGCCCCCGTCGAGGACGGGACCTGATAACCAGGCGCTGGACGAGGCCGTGACAGCGCGGGGTAAACAGCTTGGTCTGTTGAGCGATGGGCAAGAGCTGCTAATGAGTAAAAGGTGAATACTTGACAAATTAGAAGGGAAGGGAGGGAGGATGGAAGAACAAGAGCTTTTATTTGAGTATTTCTTCAAGCTTGCTTCTGTTAGGACGTTGCCCTCCTTTCTCCCCGCGCCTCCTCCGCAGAACCACGAAACTACGGGCGTCATTAGCAAAGCTCGAAAATTTTCGACTGATTGGAAATCGCTTTTGCTTTGCACTGCTGACCGGAACACGAAACTGATAAGATGCCGTGAGGAAAATCCCGCCGAGTCGATCTTCCAAACATCTGTCTCTGTTAAAATGAGAAGTTGTTTGTTTGCTTTCATCACCCTGCAGGGGATTCTGGAATAGGCACAGCTGGTCTCATAAACACACGAGTAACTAAAATAAATGGATTTATTCAGGCTGTGCACATTGCTTGTTCGCTGAAAATAACTTAAAAAACAACAACAACAAAAAACTGCCAAGTTTCTTGGTTCTTAAGAGGGGCCAGGTTTCTAATCTGCACTGTCCTCAAGTCTAACATTCTGAACTTTTTTAGCTCTTTGGATATTTCACTAAATACAAATAGTTCTCAGACATTTTGTAATCATCACCACCTCAAGAAACACCTGGCTTTCAACAGGAAGTACCAAAATAGAAACATTAAAGACCAATACAATAGGATAACTTTTTTTGATTTATTGTGTTTTTTAAAGGGTGAAATGAAATGATGATAAATCAAAGCTGTTTCAGAAAGAATCACAGAGAAAAGGTTGGCTTGAAGGACTTTGTTCATCCTGGTGTTTTTCAGTGGTAGAAATTTCCAACATCGAAATTATGTAAATAAACTAATGTTTCTTACCAATCCAACCTCAAAATCCAAAATGGCTGCCATGTGTGTTAAATTAACCAATAGCTGTGGTTTTGCTGTTTTTTTGTGTCTCTTTAAATGGAGTACAACATTTTCAGACACAGAACTGAACAGCCTCTTTGGGTCAGCGTATCCTTTAGTGTTTGAATAAAAAAACACTAAAGCATGTATTGTTGACAGCAGCCATTTAAAACAGCTGTAGTCTGTTACAACTTCTGATATTGATCCCTTTAGGCCTGTTTCTCATGCTTTGTTCACACAGCTCCCTCATTGGAAGACAAACCACTATTTGTGGTGTAAAAACACTCGACCTATTTTGAGTCTCTCATCTAAATGAAGTTTTTCCATTCCAGGTGGTTTTAAATCACATTTGATATGCCTCATGAATAATATGTTCAGTATATTTCATAACCACAACAGTTGATCTGACTCATGCATCCTACCAAGGAAAACCTATTCTCTGATTTGTGCCCTCATCACACCGAGTGCCGGCTGCTGAAATGTTATGCAGCACATTGTCCATAGAATATACAATTTTGAAAGTATTGAAGAAACTTGTGTTATTAACATTTTTTCCACTGAACCCATGTTTCCAGAACAATTTTCTTTCTTTACCATTACACCCTGATTACAGTCATCTCCATAAGCGTTAGCCTCTGTGCTACTGAAGAGAATGTTAGGCATTAGGGTCCATCCAATTGGCTAAATACATTGCCAATATTTAGAATATAGAGGTCTTACATATGAGATAAAATATCCTACTAAATATTGCATTCAAGCAGTGCTATGCTGTTTTAATATCACAAATGCTGATATTGCAAGATTGCAATTTGATATATTGTACAGCTCTACTGCTTTTCCTTTCTCTCTGCTCTCCCAAATAAAAGCATCCATAAGCTGTTGGTTCAAAACTCTGCAGCATGTATCATCTGTACAACTCCCCCCTATTAATCATATCACGCCAGTTCTTCAGCAGTCTCATTGGCAGATGAATACACTTAGTACAGAGTACAAAATTCTACTCACTTTTGAGACCATTAATCAAACGCTCAATATCTTTCTAACCTGTTGAACGAGAACACACCAACATGAACTGTTGGGTCTCCATTTTCAATTCATCTCAACAGTTCCTGTTGTCAAGGGTCCAAACCTTTCAGCCACTTTGGCCCCCGTCTCTGGAGTTCCCCTTTCACCTTGAATTAATAAATCTCTTACTGTTTCCAAATCTTGCACAAATAAGATACCTGTACTGGCTCTGGTAATCCTTTATGCTGTTTTTTTTTATGCAATTTGTAACTCTTGTATGTATTTTGTAACTCTTGTATGGTTCTGTATTGCATTTAGATTTTATTATGCAGTTTCTGCATGTTTCACTTATTCAGATTTAATATTTTTTAAAACAGCTGTAGATGAAATTTAAGACATGTATCAAGACAGAAACATATATAAAAAAGAATATTTACCGTAAATGGAATAGTTTCCATTCATATATATGAATGAACTGGTACTCCTTGAGAGATGAACTATGGATCATGTCACATTCTTAATAGTTGAAGACATTAATTACTGTTCATTTGAATCTTTTTCTTATTTGTCGTCATAGGTGGATCATTGTTCATTCCATGCTATATTCTTTTTCCGCTCAAAGTAACAATAGGTAAGACCAGGGGATCAAAACTGACATTTCTGAATGTAAGTGAGCCACTGGCAATAAATTTTCATAATGGACGTAAAGATATAATAGCAAGAGAACATTAGCACCTGGTTACCAGTCGCCCCAATAGCCATGATGGGTGTGACTGAAACATGAATTTAAACCTTTTTAAGGATGTGCAGACACTCTGTTAAACAGATATACACTGGGTTTTAGTTTTTAAAAAGAAACTTCTTAATTCTGAGTTAATAAAGCCTAAACACACATCTTTAAGAAGAGGGGGAACTGAATGTTTTGTTAAAGGATTATAATCCCTTTGTTGTATTGCTGATATTATTAGAGGCCTCGTGTTAGTCTTATTAGCTCCTAATGTGCCCACACACAATGCACCACTTACGTTATTTTTCCATTTCAGTTGATTAGATTAAAATACTTTTAATTACCGCTGGCAACATGGAACCTTTGAAGAACTAATAGTTTAGCTAAATATGTGCAGGTGTACACACAACAGAAACTGTCATTTCTGTGAGATGTGCAGGAAAAGCAGGAAATCACCGTGAGATGACGAGAAACGTCATTTCAATTCCCTTGTATGTCTGGACATGTAAGAGGAATTGACAATAAAGTTGAAAGTTGAATATGCAACGGAAGACCACGCATATTACTGACAACTGAACTTTGTGTCAGTAAAGTTGTTGGATCTGCACGTGTCACTGCTTCTCAAGGTCTGAATTTCAGCAGCTTTAGAAAAAAAAAAGACATTTTCCAATAAATACCAACTCAAGAGAAATTTTCGTTTACGACACAGAGACGTATTGTGAATGTTTCACGGCAAGAAAGGTGGGTGTGAGCATGGAGCGAGGGGTTTAATTAAACCTTTTGTAGCAGTGGCAACTGATCAATAAATAGCGTTTAAGGATGGCTAGGCTTTCCAATTGCTGTAAGTCATACAATTTATTTTTCTGTTTGAACATGCAGCCAATGGATAGTGTTACACAGGCAATTTAGCACATTAACTTTAAGTTGCCGTGTAGAATTGTGCAAACTGCGCAGTGTTTTTGACAGACGCTCGTTTTCTTTTCTTGCACTTTACAAAGTAAGAAATTGAGGATTTTTCTTTTTTTCTTCTTTATTTTAGGACAACCCAAACCAGTCATTTCAACACAGACCTGATAGCTGAATTCCTCTGTGCTCACTTTATCAGACATATAACAGCTCAGCGCTCTGTGATGGAGGATGAGGCTGATAAAAGATTTAGGCTGCATTCATCAGCAAAAACTGAAACGCAAAGTTTTACCTCATGCGCCTCCGCTCCACTTATCAAAGCCTCCTTAAATCACTCCCAGCTCCCTGTTTTCGTGGCGCTTCATTTACACACTACATACCATAAGCTAACAAGGATTTGTGTGTACATCTGCATATGTGTTTTACTAACCGCAATAAAAGTGTTGTGTTGAGAATGTTTCAGCTCTCGCCACTGTGTGTTTAGGGTGCAAATGCTAACATTCAACAGTATAATGCAGGAGAAACGCGCTGTAAGGAAGCAATAAATTACTGCCTCAAATAAAACATTTAGTTAAAAGTATGTTTAAAAGATACCACCTATTCCACTCTTCCAAAGCACACACTTTTCTTAAACCTTTTTGTCCTTCCTTTTCTGTAGAGTGGCTGCACTTATGCCAAATCAAATATTTCCATTTCATTCCCTTTACAAGAAAGGAATCATAATTCAACATTGGGTGGTGATGATGAGTTAAGCCGTACTGTGGATGTACAAATGAAGCAGCAGCGTTGCCTTGAAAAACTGCTGCTAATTCAAAGGCAATTCGCAGATAAGTTAGTTTGTATGTCAGCAGGTCAAACTTTGATGGATCTTGCTTCAGGTTTAAGGTTATTTGCAAAAAGGTTTAAATAATCATATTCTAAACAAGCAAATATTTCAAATACTTTATTACATGCATTTTTTTTTTTAAAGATTTGTCAAATTTCTACTTTGTTCTAGAAATGAAGTGGAAAGCCTGAGCTGCACAAAAAGCAATCAACTGCTTAGCATTTTCAATTTTTTTTTTTTTACAGATTGTATATTTTTATTATAGATGTTTGCATTGCGTTTCATGCAAGAATTTAAAGCAGTTAAAATGTTTTAGTTCAGATTGTTAGCATAATCATCACTGGAACAAAACCCTGGAACTCGTTAGCATCTCAATGCTAAACATGTAGCAGCAGGACAGATGTCCCCAGCGGTAACGTCACAGCCGTCCACGGTCCACATTTCTAAAGACTTTTTCTAGACTAATCTCAAAATTTCTGAGATTTTATTGAAAATGTAGTCCTCTGTTTTCTCTACCTAAAATGCCTCTAACACGCTACCGCAGGATCATATCTTTTGTTCTTCTCCATGTCGTTCATATGACTTAGGCTGAAATTTTGTGCATATTTTATGCATATTTTTTGGAACACAAATTCACTGAAACCTGTCGACTGTATAATCGTAAAGCGAAAGTGTAATACCACTGTTTGCATTTAAGTCGCTCATCAATAATTGTGGACTGCCGGGGTAAATAAAGGGAGCGAAACAACATTGATTTAAAAGGGGTATTCCGCTCATGCAGACTGCCCCACCCTTGGATGCTGAGTGCTATCAAGAGAATCAATCGAGGGCTGGACACATCAGAGGTTCAAACTTAATTGTCCCCCCAAAATGGAAAGTGATTTAGAGCCTAAGGTCAGCGTCGATCCCCTATGGCACATTACGGCGCCCCATCCCTATGCGTGACCCTTTCAGGGGGCGGAAAAATTTCCAGACATAAGCGCCCCCGGCCACCGTAAATGTTTCAATGTCACCAATCGGAGCTGAGTGACTGTCTGACACATGATGAAGCTGCATGTATGAGCCAGAAATCTGTGGTTCAAACACAAAGTGATAGAAAAGAGCTCAAAGTTGTGCAAACACTTTAGTTCATATTGAAATTAATGGAACATTAAGGATGAAGAATAATGTGCGTCTGAACTCTGTTGCTCAGCCATGTTTCATGAAGAATGGAGTGCATATGCTTTTATTTTTTTCTCAATATGTCACACATACCAAATTGATATGCCTATTATTTAGATTTTACTTGACAACCAACACAAAGCTCCAAATCTTTTGGGGATGTCTATCAATATTTCAAATCTTTATACAAAATCAGTTGGATTGGATGTATTTAGACTATCCTAACGTGAAAATTTTTTCGTCTAATCCATTGCATTACTCCTCTTATTGACTGTTTACAACTACAGTCCCAGGTTTAAGCCACTTGCAGAGTCTAATAGGTTTTCTTTCAGTATTTCTCCGGATTAATTGCTATGTCAGAAGCCCCACAGCATGATGCTACCACCACTACATTTCATGGTGAGATCAAGGTTTTAGTTTTGACCACTCTGTGTTTTGTTTGTAGAACAAACTGTTTCATTTTGGTCCACATGCCGCTGACCGGAGCGTCTGCTTCCACGTTTGCTATCAGCTCCACGTGGCTTGTGGAAGTATTTGAAGCAGGACATCTCGGGGCTTTCATTCAACAGCTTTTTTTGTACGAAATCTATTTTTCAGAGTCCATATTTCATTAGGTTCCCCACCTGAGTTTGTCTGCTTCTCTGATTAATGCTCTCCTTGCTCAGCTTGTCATTTCTCTGGGTTTCTCTATCCGCAGGGCACCAGACTAACTTTTTGTACTGGTTGCACTCGTGTGTCTAACTCTTTTACTTAGATGCATCAGTACAAACATTAGATACATCCAAATGTTCAACCACTTGGCAGTTTTACAGGTAAACTGTCACTGTTAAGCTAAGGTAATATTGACCTGTAAATGATTAATCAACAATCTAGTAAAAGTTTATATATATATATATATATATATATAACCATTGAAAGAGCTTCTGTGAGCTGAAATGTAAACATCTCAAGATAAATTCAATAAAAGAAAATCTAAATTAGATGTTTTAGGAGCTAAACAACTTATGAACATCTCAGTGCTAACAGGAGAAATGGCTCGTGATCTTTTACCAAAGACAAAAGACAAATCCTACAGCAGATAAAATCTGACACTACTCCATTTTTGTGTGTTTCGTGATTAAAGGTAGTTGCTCTCAGAGTCTTAGGGGGATTTTGTGTGGTTTACTACAGTGGTTGTCGGTGCAGCGCCACCACAGGTGAGGAGGTCAAGAGGTTTTTCAAACGGTTTGGTTTGTTTGATGCAGTGCAGTGTGAAAACAAACAGCAGCTGAAAATGTAATAAGCTGCCATTTCGGTCCCCAGTTGAACGGAGCTTAGTGGACGACCAGGTGTGAAAACTCCCTAAAACTAAAAGCTTTTGTGCCAACAGTCTGAAAATTATCTGAGATGTTGAAAATTTGGGATATTGTTTTAGTATTTCATCGTTTTTACAACTTTGTGCTTGGTGTGTTCTTTCATGTTTGGGTTTTCCAGTGAGGTGACATTACGCAAACGTATGTCCTGCTTAGACACTTTTTTTTGTAAAGTAAATTGAAAACCACAAATTGTCTCATGTCCGTTCCTTTGTGTCGATATAAAATCCCATTAAAATATATTAAAGTTTGTAGTGACAAAGTAGGGACGTTATCCCACACGACAGACTTTGGCAAGGCCAAAAAGAATTAAAAAATAATATGATCGGGGCTCAAATAGAGCATTTTATTTTAAAGCGTCGTTTATAATGCAATCTGATGGAAAAGAGGATGTTTGCTGTGCTGATGAACTGAACAAAGATTTGCTCTAGTGGGTGGAGACATTATGATACAGTGCGAGTTGAAAGGAAGCCAGATTCCCCAACAGAAGAAAAGGAAGCAGCCATTTATCACCGCTCTGCAACAGATTATAGAACGTAAAAAAAAATCAGCGCTTTGAAGATCAATTTTCACTTTGATGTTTAGCAGATCGTGTTAATTTGCAGTGCATTGTATCTGTACAGAAATAAAATGGGGGAACCCCCCTCCCCCATCTTTGACGGATGTTGAGCAGAAACACAATCTTGCAGAGCTCCCCATGGTTTGGCCTCATTCTATCACCTTTTGCTGCGCGCCGCCATGCAAATAAATGAGATGAAAATGCAGCATTGCTGTTGTTTTAATATGGAAATAAGTCGTTTGACTAATATGCTTTGTTTCCTACTCTAATAGGCATCCGGCACACGAGACTCAGTTTCCCTAAAATACGTCTCGGTACGCGCAACGCACATAATGTGTACGGGATGTTTACAACATCGGAGGCACAATAAGGCGCCATAAATAAGAGGAAATTATGCCTAACATGCCATGTAACCATAAAGAAGTCTGAGTAGCAGGAGAGCATTTTTGTATTGATGACATCACAGATTTATGGGCTCTTATATGGCTTTTGTGTATTCATAGCTTTCAGGTCTGTTTGGTTTAATGTCCCTGTGCTGCCGGTGGGTGTTTGTGACCCAGTGTGAGATCGGACTTCTTCAGTGCTCAGACTATAGGTATTTAATAGCTCTGCTGGGACGCTGGAGAAAGTGCTTCTTCAGCTCTCTTTAATGGAGAAAATTGAACAGGTTTCCCAGTCCTGCTCTATAATGAGGGTCTCCCCTTCTTCCCCACTCTCTCCGCCACTCCCACCATCAGCTACGCCTGCATTCCATAGTCTATTGTTCACATACAGTTAGGGTCAGAGCGGCTGGCCGGTAATCGTATCACTCCGACCGCCTTTTGGTTTTTATTTTGTCACAGGGAGCCGCTCTTTATTGGGTGCAGGCCTTCCCTCGGGTTGTAAACGCCGCAGCGCCCCCTCCTCCCTCACCTAGGGACAGGGGCGCTGCCTGCCCACAATCAATATGCCACTATCGTTAACTGGATTTGTTGCCGTGGAGCTTTCTTATGAGCCAGCAATTAGAGTGCGAAGTGGCAAGACCAGAGCACAGGAGGCCAGGGCCACGGAGGCCTGTCCCTCTGGAGGGGAGGGGGTAGGAGGTGAGGGGGGGGTGTCAGGGGCACGAGTCCACTTTTATTAAAGGTTGGAGAAACTGTGACCCAGACTTTCTGCATGTGTCTCCTGCAGCTGTGGGGAGTCAAAAATATATGTGGGCAACAGTTCCTAAAGACAGGGAGAGTTCACAGGTGAGTTGTACAAAAGTTGGAAATACCCGCTCAATTTTTCCATGTTTATCTCAGAAAAATAAATGCTTTTTATTAGGATCTTGTGTTCTAGTCCAACACAAAGTAGTGCAGTGTTCTCTAATAAACTTTTGACACCCTCAAAGAACTAACAGCAAGCCCTGAAGACGAGAACCACCAGACTTTGATTGGGAACCAAAATTACAACATTTCTTACATTTTCAGCCAACGTGGTTCACTTTCATACTGCACTGTGTCAAACCAATCAAACCTTTTGAAAAACCTGTTTGCCCCCTCATCAGTGGTGGCGCTGCACCAAGAACCACTGAAGGAAATGACACAAAACCCTCTGAAGAAGACACAGAGCGCAACTTCCTTCTTCACAAAATGTAACCAAGTGGTGTCAAATTCTAGTGGTTTGTCTTTGGCACTTTCTCCCACTAGTGTTGGACACATGCTTATTGGGTATTTACCCAGAATGCCCTGCACATATGCATTCAAAACATGCCAGAGTTCACTTCAATTGAACAGACCTAGGTTTGTAGACTGCCTAGAGTTCGCTTTTCCAGTCCGCATCACACCTCCCCAAACAATCCGGACTTTCTAGGCAAATTAACTAGAGTTAGATCAAAGCAGACTAAACAGAGCTGGATGCACCATTACACAGCTGAAGTCTGATCCTGATGGTGTAGAGACAAGAATAGCATAATTGTTGCAACAAAGCCAGAAGAAGTCTGCTTTGGAGCCACGTAGAGGACACAGTAACAATGGAGGACGGCGTTCTGGCCAGATCAGACCAAACTGAACTGTTTGTCATACCTACTAAACATCATGTATTTGGAAGGTGGCAGGGAGCTGAAGTACCCAGAGAGAACGCACACATTTACAGGGAGAACATTAATACTCATAGAATATCCATCCATTCGTTTAAAATCATTTCACAACAACGTAAAAAAAAGATGAAGGCTATAAATTTTTTTCTCAGTGATAATTTGAGAATCAATGCTTTTATTGTGTCGGGGAACACGAGTCGATTACTGACACACTTTAGGATGTTTGAGCTGTCTGAGCAAGAAAACAGAAGAATAATAGAATAAGTTAAAATTAAGGCATCTGGTTCCACCACAGAACGACAAGGCGGTCACAACTGGACTAATAAAAGGAGATTCTGATTCTGCTGAAAACTCTCTGCTGTTTCAACATAAACTCGACTCGGCATCATTTGGTTTCTGGCTGCGTCTCTGTGTATCCATTGTTGCCCTCCCGTCACAGCGCTGACCGCGGTTCTAACACTTCTGAGTTGCCTGCTGACTGTTGGCAAGGAGAACACAGAAGCTGAATGATTAAATATTAGTCCAGGCCTTGTTCCTGGATACTGATTATCATGTACATCGATGACCCCTCCTTGACCATCCTCTGATCGTTTCCTCACCTACTCGGTAGGATGAAACTGGTAACTAAAAAACACAAAGTAGTAATTTTCTGCCGTCAATGAAAAACTGTCTGACAGATGATTTACATTAAATGCAATTGTTTTGTTTGGGGGTGTTTGGTCAGGCAACAGAAACATCTCCACACTAATTTATAATGGAAATGTAACTGTGTTTCCACTGACCATATAAGTGCACTGTTTGACATTTTGAAAATAAATTTGTTCAATGGAAACTCAGCAACTTCGAAAGATCTAGTTTTTCCATAAAATGTTTTGGCTTTTTCTTTTCTTTTACAGTATCAAAATTGGTTTATTCTTGCAAAACTGCAATGGAAACACTTTTTCTGCATCACAAAGTCACATGGTCAACAACTGGATGTTTGCACAGGTGCAAACCACGAAGAAGACGACGACAGGAAGTGGTCTAATTTAATGGAATCACTGCAAATACAAAATGGTGTTTAAGTTTCCCCTTTTTAGACACATACATGAAACAAACCTTTTAAATTAACTAATCCACATCAACATTTATGGCGGTGCACCTGTATATACACAAACTGTGTGAATGAGTCCTGCATTCAGACTGGAAACAAAAGTAAATCTTCAATCTGTCCAGCAGGAACTAAGCTGCTTTAAGGCGGAGTACCTCCCATGTTCAGCAAGCTGCCTGACTGCTCTGCTAGCAGCTTAAAGCCTCCAGAAAGCAAACAGAACGATTGTGTGGGCACGTGGCCTTGGGTAAACATCATTATTTGGATTTTACTACACTGGCCCTGGTGTGCTGTGCTGCTGGCCTTCACACTTTATCGTCTGCTATTGAGGTCTAAGACATAAAATCAAACGAGGTCATCTGTGCTGGGGAAGGCATCAGATTCTTATCCAGCACAAGACAAACAGAGGTAAAGATGAGAAAGAGACGGTTGTAAACAGCAACATTGGCTTCTCTTTTTAAAAGCTGGTTTGGGTAGTTTCAAGGTCATCGCCCCTTCGGCTTTTGCAGATACAGGAATTTCCTTGCACTGACGTAAAGGAATGTGTTTGCCAAGTCAGAAAAAGGGACAGAAAGCAATGTATTAAGGGAATGTTAAAACGTCAGTACAGTTCATTTAAAGCTGCAGTAAGTAACTTTTACAAAAGCTTGTTTTTTTCTATGTTTGCTAAAACTGTCACTGTGTTGTGACACTGTAACATAAATCAGATCAATCTCCTCCCCGAACTGCTATCGCTGTCTCAAGAAATGCACCATGCAGAGTCAGGAAGAAGGTCTTAGCGCTGTCAATCAACCTTGTGAAGACGATGCTAAATGGTGGAGGAACAACTTGTCGTTCCAGGAAAAGCGTTTATCTGCCGTTGATGGTGGCCATGTTAACTAGCCAAGATATTTTTTCTTGTTGTAAGTGAAACAATCTGCCAATGGAACAAATACCTCCTTATCAATAGTAAGGAGTTATTGACTAAAAACAAGCTCCTATAGCTTGCTGAAAAGCTACTTGCAGGTTAGTTGTGTCTTATTTAAAGTGTATTATGATGTTTGCAGCAGAAACTTGACGAAAAATACATGGGAAGATTTTATGTTGTTGAAGTGAACTCATTAGCCTAAAACTGTGGGTACCATTAGCATTAGTGAATTGTACAGCATCTTGCGTCATAACTACAAGACGTTATGACGCTGTGCTTCAGGTTAAAAAGAATGATCACATTTTCAATGATGCCCTCACCTGAGAAAGTCTTCTTGTTACAAAAGAAATCCCATCTGGAGACACTCAGGACTTGCAGGATGTAAATAAATAGAGTATTATTTGTAAGTGTGTCAATTTGTTTTCAATAACTGCTAAATGAGAACGTGTGAAATCGATCGGCTTCTCAAACAGCCAGTCCAGATAAAGTCAAATGTGTCCACATAGTCCCATGATGAGATTCCAGTGGATTGTTATTAAGCTCTCGCCATCTTGGAGACCAAAAAGAGGATGCGGGAGAAAACAAGAAAGGATGTGCAGGTCAAAAACGACCGCAACAATTTAAACGTGGCGAGGAGCTCCAGTTGAGCGCAATGATTTCAGTGCAACAGTGTCATCCAAGCCCCTCGCAGAAAAAAAGGGGCCCGTTTTAATAAGGCTCCGTGTTCTGAAACTACCTATTGATTTTCAGTGCGGCAGGTTGTGGGGCGGCGACCTGCTCCAGTTCTCACAAAAGCTAAATTGAGCCATTTAGAAACCGGGTATGTGTATAGACACTCCTGGTCAGCTCTGACACCATTTGTTTCCATCAGGTAGACCTTTTTAATTTTTTTCCCCAGGAGCTGCACAGTTTCACCACAGACCTGCTGTTGAAGAGTCTGGCAGGTTGTCTGTGACTTCTTGTCATCGTCCTGCATGGATTGAGGTCTCAACCATTAGGTTTTTTTTGCTAGTGTTGTCAATCAATTAAAAAATGTAATCATTAATCATCCTCTAGCACTGTGATTAATCATGACTAATCACTATGCCTAACTTTGTAAACTTGAAATATAAATATTCACACGGTTATGGTTCTTGCAGGAATGGCTCTGTGGTCAAGCCAATTAAAATTCAAGCAGTTATCTGTTTTTTAAATTATTTTTAGCAGAAAGCAGGTAACATAGTCTCCCAGTAATCGACAGCAAGTAAGGAAAACTTACTACCAATGTTATGTACTAACTAAATAACATTGGTTATGTTTGGCGATCCAGGCCAAAAATAACCAATCAGAGTCCGGAGGAGTGTCTTAGCACTGTTAATAATACTTGTGTACTCGCTGCTAGCTGCAGGGTAGCCGACAGCAGCGCCACACAGAGGGGCGATAGACCCACCTCCTTCTTCTGATTGGTTGCCTCTAGATAGCACTGGGAGAACTGGGAGATGGGAGAAGAGCTGGATTTTTTTTCCACAGATTATCTGCTTCAGACCATATTGCCAGGACATTGATGGCTTCAACAAATACTGTATGTGAAAAAAAATATATATCTTTTTACATATTTACAAACTGCAGCTTTAAAGGATTATGACTTTTTTAATTAACATCCACCCGCCAGAAGCCGCCAGAAGCTTATGCACAATTGTTTTACATTCCGAAATGCCAATGGTCA